>JAPVXF010000038.1:0-128527 GCA_030064385.1 Melaleuca quinquenervia
AATAGAGACGAACTCCCTTATATTGGACCAAAGGGAGACTAACTCTGTTAGAATGGATTTAGAGGAGACGAACTCGATTGGATTGGACCATGAGGAGAGGAACTCGATTAGATTGGAGAAAGAGGAGGGAGCTCTCTTAGGTTGGACGATGAGGAGACGAACTCTCTTAGATTGGATGAAGAGGAGACGAACTCGGCTAGCTTGGACCAACAGGAGACGAAATCTCTTAGATTGGACGAAGAGGATACGAACTCTCTTTGATTGGACGAAGAGGACACGAACACTCCTAGATTGGACGAAGAGGAGACCAACTATCTTATAATGGACCAAGAGGAGACGAAGTCAGCTAGATTAGACCAAAAGGAGACGAACTCTGTTGGATTGGACCAAGTGAAGACGAAATCGGTATGATAGGGCCATGAGAAGACGAACAATCTTTGTTTGGACATAGAGGAGAAGAACTCTCTTAGATAGGACTAAGAGGAGACCAACTCTATTAGATTGAATTAAGTAGAGACGAACTCCCTTATATTGGACCAAAGGTAGACGAACTCTGTTAGAATGGATTTAGAGGAGACGAACTCGATTGGATTGGACCATGAGGAGAGGAACTCGATTAGATTGGAGAAAGAGGAGGGAGCTCTCTTAGGTTGGACGATGAGGAGACGAACTCTCTTAGATTGGACGAAGAGGAGACGAACTCGGCTAGCTTGGACCAGGAGGAGACGAAATCTCTTAGATTGGACGAAGAGGATACGAACTCTCTTAGATTGGACGAAGAGGAGGCGAACTCTCTTACATTGGACCAAGTGGAGACGAACTCTCCTAGATTGGACGAAGAGGAGACGAACTCTCTTAGATTGGATGAAGAGGAGACGAACTCGACTAGCTTGGACCAACAGGAGACGAAATCTCTTAGATTGGATGAAGAGGATACGAACTCTCTTAGATTGGACGAAGAGGAAACGAACTCTCCTAGATTGGACGAAGAGGAGACCAACTATCTTATAATGGACCAAGAGGAGACGAACTCAGCTAGATTGGACCAAGAGGAGACGAACTCTGTTGGATTGGACCAAGTGAAGACGAACTCGGTATGATAGGACCATGAGAAGACGAACATTCTTTGATTGGACAATGAGGAGATGAACCCTCTTAGATAGGACCAAGAGGAGACGAACTCTGTTAGATTGAATTAAGTAGAGACGAACTCCCTTATATTGGACCAAAGGGAGACGAACTCTGTTAGAATGGATTTAGAGGAGACGAACTCGATTGGATTGGACCATGAGGAGAGGAACTCGATTAGATTGGAGAAAGAGGAGGGAGCTCTCTTAGGTTGGACGATGAGGAGACGAACTCTCTTAGATTGGACGAATAGGAGACGAACTCGGCTAGCTTAGACCAGGAGGAGACGAAATCTCTTAGATTGGACGAAGAGGATACGAACTCTCTTAGATTGGACGAAGAGGAGACGATGTCTCCTAGATTGGACGAAGAGGAGACCAACTATCTTATAATGGACCAAGAGGAGACGAACTCAGCTAGATTGGACCAAGAGGAGACGAACTCTGTTGGATTGGACCAAGTGAAGACGAACTCGGTATGATAGGGCCATGAGAAGACGAACAATCTTTGTTTGGACATAGAGGAGAAGAACTCTCTTAGATAGGACTAAGAGGAGACCAACTCTATTAGATTGAATTAAGTAGAGACGAACTCCCTTATATTGGACCAAAGGGAGACGAACTCTGTTAGAATGGATTTAGAGGAGACGAACTCGATTGGATTGGACCATGAGGAGAGGAACTCGATTAGATTGGAGAAAGAGGAGGGAGCTCTCTTAGGTTGGACGATGAGGAGACGAACTCTCTTAGATTGGACGAAGAGGAGACGAACTCGGCTAGCTTGGACCAGGAGGAGACGAAATCTCTTAGATTGGACGAAGAGGATACGAACTCTCTTAGATTAGATGAAGAGGACACGAACTCTCCTAGATTGGACGAAGAGGAGACCAACTATCGTATAATGGACCAAGAGGAGACGAAGTCAGCTAGATTGGACCAAGAGGAGACGAACTCTGTTGGATTAGACCAAGTGAAGACGAACTCGGTATGATAGGGCCATGAGAAGACTAACAATCTTTGTTTGGACATAGAGGAGAAGAACTCTCTTAGATAGGACTAAGAGGAGACCAACGCTATTAGATTGAATTAAGTAGAGACGAACTCCCTTATATTGGACCAAAGGGAGACTAACTCTGTTAGAATGGATTTAGAGGAGACGAACTCGATTGGATTGGACCATGAGGAGAGGAACTCGATTAGATTGGAGAAAGAGGAGGGAGCTCTCTTAGGTTGGACGATGAGGAGACGAACTCTCTTAGATTGGATGAAGAGGAGACGAACTCGGCTAGCTTGGACCAACAGGAGACGAAATCTCTTAGATTGGACGAAGAGGATACGAACTCTCTTTGATTGGACGAAGAGGACACGAACTCTCCTAGATTGGACGAAGAGGAGACCAACTATCTTATAATGGACCAAGAGGAGACGAAGTCAGCTAGATTGGACCAAGAGGAGACGAACTCTGTTGGATTGGACCAAGTGAAGACGAACTCGGTATGATAGGGCCATGAGAAGACGAACAATCTTTGTTTGGACATAGAGGAGAAGAACTCTCTTAGATAGGACTAAGAGGAGACCAACTCTATTAGATTGAATTAAGTAGAGACGAACTCCCTTATATTGGACCAAAGGGAGACGAACTCTGTTAGAATGGATTTAGAGGAGACGAACTCGATTGGATTGGACCATGAGGAGAGGAACTCGATTAGATTGGAGAAAGAGGAGGGAGCTCTCTTAGGTTGGACGATGAGGAGACCAACTCTCTTAGATTGGACGAAGAGGAGACGAACTCGGCTAGCTTGGACCAGGAGGAGACGAAATCTCTTAGATTGGACGAAGAGGATACGAACTCTCTTAGATTGGACGAAGAGGAGGTGAACTCTCTTACATTGGACCAAGTGGAGACGAACTCTCCTAGATTGGACGAAGAGGAGACGAACTCTCTTAGATTGGATGAAGAGGAGACGAACTCGACTAGCTTGGACCAACAGGAGACGAAATCTCTTAGATTGGATGAAGAGGATACGAACTCTCTTAGATTGGACGAAGAGGAAACGAACTCTCCTAGATTGGACGAAGAGGAGTCCAACTATCTTATAATGGACCAAGAGGAGACGAACTCAGCTAGATTGGACCAAGAGGAGACGAACTCTGTTGGATTGGACCAAGTGAAGACGAACTCGGTATGATAGGACCATGAGAAGACGAACATTCTTTGATTGGACAATGAGGAGATGAACCCTCTTAGATAGGAGCAAGAGGAGACGAACTCTGTTAGATTGAATTAAGTAGAGACGAACTCCCTTATATTGGACTAAAGGGAGACGAACTCTGTTAGAATGGATTTAGAGGAGACGAACTCGATTGGATTGGACCATGAGGAGAGGAACTCGATTAGATTGGAGAAAGAGGAGGGAGCTCTCTTAGGTTGGACGATGAGGAGACGAACTCTCTTAGATTGGACGAAGAGGAGACGAACTCGGCTAGCTTGGACCAGGAGGAGACGAAATTTCTTAGATTGGACGAAGAGGATACGAACTCTCTTAGATTGGACGAAGAGGACACGAAGTCTCCTAGATTGGACGAAGAGGAGACCAACTATCTTATAATGGACCAAGAGGAGACGAAGTCAGCTAGATTGGACCAAGAGGAGACGAACTCTGTTGGATTGGACCAAGTGAAGACGAACTCGGTATGATAGGGCCATGAGAAGACGAACAATCTTTGTTTGGACATAGAGGAGAAGAACTCTCTTAGATAGGACTAAGAGGAGACCAACGCTATTAGATTGAATTAAGTAGAGACGAACTCCCTTATATTGGACCAAAGGGAGACTAACTCTGTTAGAATGGATTTAGAGGAGACGAACTCGATTGGATTGGACCATGAGGAGAGGAACTCGATTAGATTGGAGAAAGAGGAGGGAGCTCTCTTAGGTTGGACGATGAGGAGACGAACTCTCTTAGATTGGATGAAGAGGAGAGGAACTCGGCTAGCTTGGACCAACAGGAGACGAAATCTCTTAGATTGGACGAAGAGGATACGAACTCTCTTTGATTGGACGAAGAGGACACGAACTCTCCTAGATTGGACGAAGAGGAGACCAACTATCTTATAATGGACCAAGAGGAGATGAAGTCAGCTAGATTGGACCAAGAGGAGACGAACTCTGTTGGATTGGACCAAGTGAAGACGAACTCGGTATGATAGGGCCATGAGAAGACGAACAATCTTTGTTTGGACATAGAGGAGAAGAACTCTCTTAGATAGGACTAAGAGGAGACCAACTCTATTAGATTGAATTAAGTAGAGACGAACTCCCTTATATTGGACCAAAGGGAGACGAACTCTGTTAGAATGGATTTGGAGGAGACGAACTCGATTGGATTGGACCATGAGGAGAGGAACTCGATTAGATTGGAGAAAGAGGAGGGAGCTCTCTTAGGTTGGACGATGAGGAGACGAACTCTCTTAGATTGGACGAAGAGGAGACGAACTCGGCTAGCTTGGACCAGGAGGAGACGAAATCTGTTAGATTGGACGAAGAGGATACGAACTCTCTTAGATTGGACGAAGAGGAGGCGAACTCTCTTACATTGGACCAAGTGGAGACGAACTCTCCTAGATTGGACGAAGAGGAGACGAACTCTCTTAGATTGGATGAAGAGGAGACGAACTCGACTAGCTTGGACCAACAGGAGATGAAATCTCTTAGATTGGATGAAGAGGATACGAACTCTCTTAGATTGGACGAAGAGGAAACGAACTCTCCTAGATTGGACGAAGAGGAGACCAACTATCTTATAATGGACCAAGAGGAGACGAACTCAGCTAGATTGGACCAAGAGGAGACGAACTCTGTTGGATTGGACCAAGTGAAGACGAACTCGGTATGATAGGACCCTGAGAAGACGAACATTCTTTGATTGGACAATGAGGAGATGAACCCTCTTAGATAGGACCAAAAGGAGACGAACTCTGTTAGATTGAATTAAGTAGAGACGAACTCCCTTATATTGGACCAAAGGGAGGCGAACTCTGTTAGAATGGATTTAGAGGAGACTAACTCGATTGGATTGGACCATGAGGAGAGGAACTCGATTAGATTGGAGAAAGAGGAGGGAGCTCTCTTAGGTTGGACGATGAGGAGACGAACACTCTTAGATTGGACGAAGAGGAGACGAACTCGGCTAGCTTGGACCAGGAGGAGACGAAATCTGTTAGATTGGACGAAGAGGATACGAACTCTCTTAGATTGGACGAAGAGGACACGAAGTCTCCTAGATTGGACGAAGAGGAGACCAACTATCTTATAATGGACCAAGAGGAGACGAACTCAGCTAGATTGGACCAAGAGGAGACGAAATCTGTTGGATTGGACCAAGTGAAGACGAACTCGGTATGATAGGGCCATGAGAAGACGAACAATCTTTGTTTGGACATAGAGGAGAAGAACTCTCTTAGATAGGACTAAAAGGAGACCAACTCTATTAGATTGAATTAAGTAGAGACGAACTCCCTTATATTGGACCAAAGGGAGACGAACTCTGTTAGAATGGATTTAGAGGAGACGAACTCGATTGGATTGGACCATGAGGAGAGGAACTCGATTAGATTGGAGAAAGAGCAGGGAGCTCTCTTAGGTTGGACGATGAGGAGACGAACTCTCTTAGATTGGACGAAGAGGAGACGAACTCGGCTAGCTTGGACCAACAGGAGACGAAATCTCTTAGATTGGACGAAGAGGATACGAACTCTCTTAGATTGGACGAAGAGGAGGCGAACTCTCTTACATTGGACCAAGTGGAGACGAACTCTCCTAGATTGGACGAAGAGGAGACGAACTCTCTTAGATTGGATGAAGAGGAGACGAACTCGACTAGCTTGGACCAACAGGAGACGAAATCTCTTAGATTGGACGAAGAGGAAACGAACTCTCTTAGATTGGACGAAGAGGAAACGAACTCTCCTAGATTGGACGAAGAGGAGACCAACTATCTTATAATGGACCAAGAGGAGACGAACTCAGCCAGATTGGACCAAGAGGAGACGAACTCTGTTGGATTGGACCAAGTGAAGACGAACTCGGTATGATAGGACCATGAGAAGACGAACATTCTTTGATTGGACAATGAGGAGATGAACACTCTTAGATAGGACCAAGAGGAAACGAACTCTGTTAGATTGAATTAAGTAGAGACGAACTCCCTTATATTGGACCAAAGGGAGACGAACACTGTTAGAATGGATTTAGAGGAGACGAACTCGATTGGATTGGACCATGAGGAGTGGAACTCGATTAGATTGGAGAAAGAGGAGGGAGCTCTCTTAGGTTGGACGATGAGGAGACAAACTCTCTTAGATTGGACGAAGAGGAGACGAACTCGGCTAGCTTGGACCTGGAGGAGACGCAATCTCTTACATTGGACGAAGAGGATACGAACTCTCTTAGATTGGACGAAGAGGAAACGAACTCTCCTAGATTGGACGAAGAGGAGACCAACTATCTTATAATGGACCAAGAGGATACGAACTCTCTTAGATTGGACGAAGAGGAGACGAACTCGGCTAGCTTGGACCAGGAGGAGACGAAATCTCTTAGATTAGACGAAGAGGATACGAACTCTCTTAGATTGGAAACGAACTCTCCTAGATTGGACGAAGAGGAGACCAACTATCTTATAATGGACCAAGAGGAGACGAACTCAGCTAGATTGGACCAAGAGGAGACGAACTCTGTTGGATTGGACCAAGTGAAAACGAACTCGGTATGATAGGACCATGAGAAGACGAACAATCTTTGATTGGACAATGAGGAGACGAACGCTCTTAGATAGGACCAAGAGGAGACGACCTCTGTTAGATTGAATTAAGTAGAGACGAACTCCCTTATATTGGACCAAAGGGAGACGAACTCTGTTAGAATGGATTTAGAGGAGACGAACTCTCCTAGCTTGGACGAAGAGGAGATGAACTCTCTTAGAATGGACCAAGGGGAGACGAACACGGTTAGATTTGACCAAGAGGAGACGAACTCTCTTAGAATGGACCGAGAGATGACGAACTCGCTATGATTGGACCAAGAGAAGACGAACTCTCTTAGAATCGAGGAAAAGGAGATGAACTCTCTTAGCATGGACCAAGAGGACACGAACTCGGTTAGATTGGACCAAGATGACACGAACTCGGTTAGATTGGACCAAGAGGAGACGAACTCTCTTAGATTGGACCAAGAGGAGACGAACTCTATTAGATTGGACCAAGTGGAGACGAACTCTCTTAGATTGGACAAAGAGGAGATGAACACTCCCAAATTAGACCAAGAGGAGACCAACTCGACTAGCTTGGACCAAGAGGAGATCAACTCTCTTGGAATGGACGAAGAGGAGACGAACACTCTTAGATTGGACAATCAGGATATGAACTCTGTTAGATTGGACCGAGTGATGACGAACTCGCTATGATTGGAACAAGAGAAGACGAACTCTCTTAGAATCGAGGAAGAGGAGATGAACTCTCTTCGCATGGACCAAGATGACACGAACTCGGTTAGATTGGATCAAGAGCAGACCAACTCTCTTGGATTGGACCAAGAGGAGACGAACACTCTTAGATAGGACCAAGAGGACACGAACTCTGTTAGATTGAATTAAGTAGAGACGAACTCCCTTATATTGGACCAAAGGCAGACGAACTCTGTTAGAATGGATTTAGAGGAGACGAACTCGATTGGATTGGACCATGAGGAGAGGAACTCGATTAGATTGGAGAAAAAGGAGGGAGCTCTCTTAGGTTGGACGATGAGGAGACGAACTCTCATAGATTGGACGAAGAGGAGACGAACTCGGCTAGCTTGGACCAGGAGGAGACGAAATCTCTTAGATTGGACGAAGAGGATACGAACTCTCTTAGATTGGACGAAGAGGAGGCGAACTCTCTTACATTGGACCAAGTGGAGACGAACTCTCCTAGATTGGACGAAGAGGAGAGGAACTCGATTAGATTGGTGAAAGAGGAGAGAACTCTCTTAGGTTGGACGAAGAGGACACGAACTCTCTTAGATTGGACCAAGAGGAGACAAACTGTCTTAGATTGGACCGAGAGACGACGAACTCGCTATGATTGGACCAAGAGAAGACGAACTCTATTAGAATTGAGGAAGAGGAGATGAACACTCTTAGCATGGACCAAGAGGACACGAACTCGGTTTGATTGGACCAAGATGACATGAACTCGGTTAGATTGGACCAAGAGCAGACGTACTCTCTTAGATTGGACCAAGAGGAGCCAAACTCTATTAGATTAGACCAAGTGGAGACGAACTCTCTTAGATTGGACGAAGAGGAGACGAACTCTCTCAGATTGGACCAAGAGGAGACAAACTCGACTAGCTTGGACCAAGAGGAGACCAACTCTCTTGGATTGGACGAAGAGGAGTCGAACTCTCTTACATTGGACAAGATGAGTCGAACTCTCTTAGATATGACCAAGAGGAGACGAACTCGGTTAGATTGGACAAAGAGGAGGCAAACTCTCTTAGGTAGGACCAAGAGGAGACGAACTCTCTTAGATTGGATGAAGAGGAGAGGAATTCTTTTAGAATGGACCAAGAGGAGACGAACTCGGTTAGATTGCACCAAGAGGAGACGAACTCTCTTAGATTGGACAAAGAGGATACGAACTCTCATAGATTGGACCACGAGGTGAAGAACTAGGATAGCTTGGACCAAGGGAAGAGGAACTCTCATAGATTGGACCAAAAGGAGACGAACTCTATTAGATTGGACCAAGAGGAGACGAACTCTCTTAGATTGGATGAAGAGGAGACGAACTCTATCAGATTGGACCAAGAGGAGACGAACTCGACTAGAATGGACCAAGAGGAGACGAACTCGATTAGATTGGACCAAGAGGAGACGAACTCTCTTAGATTGGACAAAGAGGATACGAACTCTCATATATTGGACCATGAGGTGAAGAACTAGGATAGATTGGACCAAGGGAAGAGGAACTCTCTTAGATTGGACCAAGAGGAGACGAACTCTCTTAGATTGGACCAAGAGGAGACGAACTTTCTTAGATTGGACGAAGAGGAGACGAACTCTCTTAGATTGGACCAAAAGGAGACGAACTCTCTTACATTGGACGAACAGGAGACCAACTGTCTTAGAATGGACCAAGAGGGGACGAACTCGGCTAGATTGGACCAAGAGGAGACGAACTCTGTTGGATTGGACAAAGTGAAGACGAACTCGGTATGATAGGACCATGAGAAGACGAACAATCTTTGATTGGACAATGAGGAGACGAACTCTCTTAGATAGGACCAAGAGGAGACGAACTCTGTTAGATTGGATTAAGTAGAGACGAACTCCCTTAGATTAGACCAAAAGGAGACGAACTCTGTTAGAATGGATCTAGAGGAGAGGAACTCGATGGGATTGGACCATGAGGAGAGGAACTCGATTAGATTGGAGAAAGAGGAGAGAACTATCTTAGGTTGGACGAAGAGGAGACTAACTCTCTTAGATTGGAAGAAGAGGAGACGAACTCTGTTGGATTGGACCAAGTGAAGCCGAACTCGGTATGATAGGACCATGAGAAGACGAACAATCTTTGATTGGACAATGAGGAGACGAACTCTCTTAGATAGGACCAAGAGGAGACGAACTCTGTTAGATTGGACGAAGAGGAGACGAACTCTCTTAGATTGGACCAAAACGAGACGAACTCTCTTACATTGGACGAAGAGGAGACCAACTGTCTTAGAATGGACCAAGAAGAGACGAACTCGGCTAGATTGGACCAAAAGGAGACGAACTCTGATGGATATGACCAAGTGAAGACGAACTCGGTATGATAGGACCATAAGAAGACGAACAATCTTTGATTGGACAATGAGGAGACGAACTCTCTTAGATAGTACCAAGAGGAGACGGACTCTGTTAGATTGAATTAAGTAGAGACGAACTCCCTTATATTGGACCAAAGGGAGACGAACTCTGTTAGAATGGATCTAGAGGAGACGAACTCGATTGGAATGGACCATGAGGAGAGGAACTCGATTAGATTGGAGAAAGAGGAGAGGACACTCTTAGATTGGACGATGAGGAGACGAACTCTCTTAGATTGGACGAAGAGGAGACGAACTCGACTAGCTTGGACCAACAGGAGACGAAATCTCTTAGATTGGACGAAGAGGATACGAACTCTCTTAGATTGGACGAAGAGGTGACGAACTCTCTTAGATTGGACCAAGAGGAGACGAACTCGGTTAGATTTGACCAAGAGGAGACGAACTCTCTAAGATTGGACAATGAGGATATGAACTCTGTTAGATTGGACCGAGAGATGACGAACTCGCTATGATTGGACCAAGAGAAGACGAACTCTCTTAGAATCGAGGAAGAGGAGATGAACTCTCCTAGCATGGACCAAGAGGACACGAACTCGGCTAGATTGGACCAAGATGACACGAACTCGGTTAGATTGGACAGAGAGGAGACGAACTCTCTTAGATTGGACCAAGAGGAGACGAACTCTCGTAGATTGGACGAAGAGGAGACGAACTCTCTTACATTGGACCAAGAGGAGGCGAACTCGGTTAGATTTGACCAAGAGGAGACGAACTCGGTATGATACGACCATGAGAAGACAAACAATCTTTGATTGGACAATGAGGAGACGAACTCTCTTAGATAGGACCAAGAGGAGAAGAACTCTGTTAGATAGGATTATGTAGAGACGAACTCCCTTAGATTAGACCAAAAGGAGACGAACTCTGTTAGTATGGATCTAGAGGAGACGAACTCGATTGGATTGGACCATGAGAAGAGGAACTCGATTAGATAGGAGAAAGAGGAAAGAACTCTCTTAGGTTGGACGAAGAGGACACGAACTCTCTTAGATTGGACCAAGAGGAGACGAACTCTATTGGATTGGACCAAGTGAAGACGAACTCGGTATGATAGGACCATGGGAAGACAAACAATCTTTGATTGGACAATGAGGAGACGAACTCCCTTAGATTGGACCAAGAGGAGACGAACTCTGTTAGATTGAATTAAGTAGAGACGAACTCCCATATATTGGTCCAAAGGGAGACGAACTCTGTTAGAATGGATCTAGAGGAGACGAACTCGATTGGATTGGACCATGAGTAGGGGAACTCGATTAGATTGGAGAAAGAGGAGAGAACTCTCTTAGGTTGGACGAAGAGGAGATGAACTCTCTTAGATTGGATGAAGAGGAGACGAACTCGGCTAGCTTGGACCAACAGGAGACGAAATCTCTTAGATTGGACGAAGTGGATAGGAACTCTCTTAAATTGGACGAAGTGGAAACGAACCCTCCTAGATTGGACCAACAGGAGACCAGAGGAGACGAACTCAGCTAGATTGGACCAAGGGGAGATGAACTCTGTTGGATTGGACCCAGTGAAGACGAACTCGGTATGATAGGACCATGAGAAGACGAACAATCTTTGATTGGACAATGAGGAGATGAACTCTCTTAGATAGGACCAAGAGGAGGCGAACTCTGTTAGATTGAATTAATGAGAGACGAACTCCCTTAGATTAGACCAAAAGGAGATGAACTTTGTTAGAATGGATCTAGAGGAGACGAACTCGATTGGACTTGACCATGAGGAGAGGAACTCGATTAGATAGGAGAAAGAGGAAAGA
The DNA here is from genome assembly GCA_030064385.1 of Melaleuca quinquenervia. Lineage (NCBI taxonomy): Eukaryota > Viridiplantae > Streptophyta > Magnoliopsida > Myrtales > Myrtaceae > Melaleuca > Melaleuca quinquenervia. Next base: position 11,813 of record JAPVXF010000038.1, read on the forward strand.
ACTCTCTTAGGTTGGACGATGAGGAGACGAACTCTCTTAGATTGGACGAAAAGGAGCTGAACTCGGCTAGCTTGGACCAAGAGGAGACGAAATCTCTTAGATTGGACGAAGAGGATACAAACTCTCTTAGATTGGACGAAGAGGTGACGAACTCTCTTACATTGGTCCAAGAGGAGACGAGCTCTCCTAAATTGGACGAAGAGGAGACGAACTCTCTTAGATTGGACCAAAAGGAGACGAACTCGGTTAGATTTGACCAAGAGGAGACGAATACTCTTAGATTGGACAATGAGGATTTGAACTCTGTTAGATTGGACCGAGAGGTGACGTACTCTCTATGATTGGAACAAGAGAAGACGAAGTCTCTTAGAATCGAGGAAGAGGAGATGAACTCTCTTAGCATGGACCAAGAGGACAAGAACTCGGTTAGATTGGACCAAGAGCAGACGAACTCTCTTAGATTGGACCAAGAGGAGACGAACTCTATTAGATTGGACCAAGTGGAGATGAACTCTCTTAGATTGGACGAAGAGGAGACGAACTCGACTACCTTGGACCAAGAGGAGACCAACTCTCTTGGATTGGACGAAGAGGAGACGAACTCTCTTAGATTGGACCAAAAGGAGACGAACTCTCTTAGATTGGACGAAGAGGAGACCAACTGTCTTAGAATGGACCAAGGGGAGACGAACTCGGCTAGATTGGACCAAGAGGAGACGAACTCTGTTGGATATGACCAAGTGAAGACGAACTCGGTATGATAAGGCCATAAGAAGACGAACAATCTTTGATTGGATAATGAGGAGACGAACTCTCTTAGATAGGACCAAGAGGAGACGAACTCTGTTAGATTGGATTAAGAAGAGACGAACTCCCTTAAATTGGACCAAAAGGAGACGAACTATGTTAGAATGGATCTAGAGGAGACGAATTTCATTGGATTGGACCATGAGGAGAGGAACTCGATTAGATTGGAGAAAGAGGAGAGAACTCTCTTAGGTTGGATGAAAAGGAGACGAACTCTTTTAGATTGGATCAAAAGGAGACGAACTCTCATAGATTGGATGAAGAGGAGACCAACTCTCTTAGAATGGACCAAGAGGAGACGAACTCAGCTAGAATGGACCAAGAGGAGACGAATTCTCTTGGATTGGACCATGAGAAGATAAACTCGGTATGATAGGACCATGAGAATACGAACAATCTTTGATTGGACAATGAGGAGACGAACTCTCCTTGATAGGACCAAGAGGAGGCGAACTCTGTTAGATTGGATTAAGTAGAGACGAACTCCCTCAGATTAGACCAAAAGGAGACGAACTTTGTTAGAAAGGATCTAGAAGAGACGAACTCGATTGGACTGGACCATGAGGAGAGGAACTTTATTAGATAGCAGAAAGAGGAAAGAACTCTCTTAGGTTAGACGAAGAGGACACGAACTCTCTTAGATTGGACAATGAGGATATAAACTCTGTTAGATTGGACCGAGAGATGACGAACTCTCTATGATTGGAACAAGAGAAGACGTACTCTCTTAGAATCGAGGAAGAGTAGATGAACTCTCTTAGCATGGACCAAGAGGACACGAACTCGGTTAGATTGGACCAAGATGACACGAACTCGGTTAGATTGGACCAAGAGGAGACGAACTCTCTTAGATTGGACCAAGAGGAGACGAACTCTATTAGATTGGACCAAGAGGAGACGAACTCTGTTAGATTGGATTAAGTAGAGACAAACTCCCTTAGATTGGACCAAAAGGAGACGAACTCTGTTAGAATGGATCTAGAGGAGACGAACTTCATTGGATTGGACCATGAGGAGAGGAACTCGATTAGATTGGTGAAAGAGGAGAGAACTCTCTTAGGTTGGACGAAGAGGAGACGAACTCTCTTAGATTGGATGAAGAGGACACGAACTCGGCTAGCTTGGACCAACAGGAGACGAAATCTCTTAGATTGGACGAAGAGGATACGAACTCTCTTAGATTGGACGAATAGGAAACGAACTCTCCTAGATTGGACGAAGAGGAGACCAACTCACTTAGAATGGACCAAGAGGAGACGAACTCAGCTAGATTGGACGAAGAGGAGACGAACTCAGCTAGATTGGACCCAGTGAAGACGAACTCGGTATGATAGGACCATGAGAAGACGAACAATCTTTGATTGGACAATGAGGAGACGAACTCTCTTAAATAGGACCAAGAGGAGACGGACTCTGTTAGATTCAATTAAGTAGAGACGAACTCCCTTATATTGGACTAAAGGGAGACGAGCTCTGTTAGAATGGATCTAGAGGAGACGAACTCGATTGGAATGGACCATGAGGAGAGGAAGTCGATTAGATTGGAGAAAGAGGAGAGGACACTCTTAGGTTGGACGATGGGGAGACGAACTCCCTTAGATTGGACGAAGAGGAGACGAACTCGGCTAGCTTGGACCCACAGGAGACGAAATCTCTTAGATTGGACGAAGAGGATACGAACTCTCTTAGATTGGACGAAGAGGAAACGAACTCTCTTAGATTGGACGAAGAGGATACGAACTCTCTTAGATTGGACGAAGAGGAGACGAACTCTCTTAGATAGGACCAAGAGGAGACGAACACTGTTAGATTGGATTATGTAGAGACGAACTCCCTTAGATTGGACCAAAAGGAGACGAACTATGTTAGAATGGATTTAGAGGAGACGAACTTCGTTGGATTGGACCATGAGGAGAGGAACTTGATTAGATTGGAGAAAGAGGAGAGAACTCTCTTAGGTTGGACGAAGAGGAGACGAACTCTCTTAGATTGGATGAAGAGGACACGAACTCGGCTAGCTTGGACTAACAGGAGACGAAATCTCTTAGATTGGACGAAGAGGATACGAACTCTCTTAGATTGGACCAAGAGGAAACAGACTCTCCTAGATTGGACGAAGAGGAGACCAACTCTTTTAGAATGGACCAAGAGGAGACGAACTCAGCTAGATTGGACCAAGAGGAGACGAACTCTGTTGGATTGGATCCAGTGAAGACGAACTCGGTATGATAGGACGATGAGAAGACGAACAATCTTTGATTGGTTAATGAGGAGACGAACTCTCTCAGATTGGACCAAGAGGAGGCGGACTCTGTTAGATTGAATTAAGTAGAGACGAACTCCCTTATATTGGACCAAAGGAGACGATCACTGTTAGAATGGATCTAGAGGAGACGAACTCGATTGGAATGGACCATGAGGAGAGGAACTCGATTAGATTGGAGAAAGAGGAGAGAACACTCTTAGGTTGGACGATGAGGAGACGAACTCTCTTAGATTGGACGAAGAGGAGACGAACTCGGCTAGCTTGGACCAAGAGGAGACGAAATCTCTTATATTGGACGAAGAGGATACGAACTCTCTTAGATTGGACGAAGAGGTGACGAACTCTCTTACATTGGACCAAGAGGAGACGTGCTCTCCTAGATTGGACGAAGAGGAGACGAACTCTCTTAGATTGGACAAAGAGGAGACGAACTCGGTTAGATTTCACCAAGAGGAGACGAACTCTCTTAGATTGGACAATGAGGATATGAACTCTGTTAGATTGGACCGAGAGATGACGAACTCTCTATGATTGGAACAAGAGAAGACGAACTCTCTTAGAATCGAGGAAGAGGAGATGAACTCTCTTAGAGGACACGAACTCGGTTAGATTGGACCAAGATGACACGAACTCGGTTAGATTGGACCAAGAGGAGAGGAACTCTCGTAGATTGGACCAAGAGGAGACGAATTCTATTAGATTGGACCAAGTGGAGACGAACTCTCTTAGATTGGACAATGAGGAGACGAACACTCTCAGATTGGACCAAGAGGATACGAACTCGGTTAGATTGGACCAAGATGACACGAACTTGGTTAGATAGGACCAAGAGCAGACGTACTCTCTTAGATTGGACCAAGAGGAGACGAACTCTGTTAGATTGGACCAAGTGGAGACGAAATCTCTTAGATTGGACGAAGGGGAGACGAACTTTCTCAGATTGGAGCAAGATGAGACGAACTCTCTCAGATTGGACCAAGAGGAGACGAACTCGACTAGCTTGGACCAAGAGGAGACCAACTCACTTGGATTGGACGAAGAGGAGACGAACTCTCTTAGATTGGACCAAAAGGAGACGAACACTGTTGGATATGACCAAGTCAAGACGAACTCGGTATGACAGGACCATAAGAAGACGAACAATCTTTGATTGGACAATGAGGAGACGAACTATCTTAGATAGGACCAAGACGAGACGAACTCTCTTAGATTGGACGAAGAGGAGACCAACTCTCTTAGAATGGACCAAGAGGAGACGAACTCGGCTAGATTGGACCATGAGGAGACGAACTCTCTTAGATAGGACAAAGAGGAGACGAACTCTGTTAGATTGGATTAAGTAGAGACGAACTCCCTTAGATTGGACCAAAAGGAGACGAACTCTGTTAGAATGGATCTAGAGGTGACGAACTCGATTAGATTGGACCAAGAGGAGACGAACTCTGTTGGATTGGACCAAGTGAAGACGAACTCGGTATGATAGGACCATAAGAAGACGAACAATCTTTGATTGGACAATGAGGAGACGAACTCTCTTACATTGGATGAAGAGGAGAGGAACTCTTTTAGATTGGACCAAGAGGAGACGAACTCTGTTGGATTGGACCAAGTGAAGACGAACTCGGTATGATAGGACCATAAGAAGACGAACAATCTTTGATTGGACAATGAGGAGACGAACTCTCTTACATTGGATGAAGAGGAGACGAACTCCCTTAGATTGGACCAAAAGGAGACGAACTCTGTTAGAATGGATCTAGAGGTGACGAACTCGATTAGATTGGACCAAGAGGAGACGAACTCTGTTGGATTGGACCAAGTGAAGACGAACTCGGTATGATAGGACAATGAGGAGACGAACAATCTTTGATTGGACAATGAGGAGACGAACTCTCTTACATTGGATGAAGAGGAGAGGAACTCTTTTAGATTGGACCAAGAGAAGACGAACTCGTTATAATTGGACCGAGAAAATACAAACACTCTTAGAATCGATGAAGAGGAGATGGACTCTCTTAGCATGGACCAAGAGGACACGAACTCGGTTAGATTGGTGCAAGATGACACGAACTCAGTTAGATTGGACCAAGTGGAGACGAACTCTCTTAGATTGGACGAAGAGGAGACGAACTCTCTCAGATTGGACCTAGAGGCGACGAACTCGACTAGCTTGGACCAAGAGGAGACCAACTCTTTTTGATTGGACGAAGAGGAGACGAACTCTCTTACATTGGACAAGATGAGACGAACTCTCTTAGATTGGACCAAGAGGAGACGAACTATCTTAGATTGGATGAAGAGGAGAGGAATTCTTTTAGAATGGACCAAGGGGAGACGAACTTGGTTAGATTGCACCAAGAGGAGACGAACTCTCTTAGATGGGACCAAAAGGAGACGAACTCTCTTAGATTGGACGAAGAGGAGACCAACTCTCTTAGAATGGACCAAGAGGAGACGAACTCGGCTAGATGGGACCAAGAGGAGACGAACTCTGTTGGATTGGACCAAGTGAAGACGAACTCGTTATGATAGGACCATGAGAAGACGAACAATCTTTGATTACACAATGTGGAGACGAACTCTCTTAGATAGGACCAAGAGGAGACGAACTCTGTTAGATTGGATTAAGTAGAAACGAACTCCCTTAGATTGGACCAAAAGGAGACGAACTCTGTTAGAATGGATCTAGGGGTGACAAACTCGATTGGATTGGACCATGTGGAGAGGAACTCGATTAGATTGGAGAAAGGGGAGAGACGTCACTTAGGTTGGACGAAGAGGACATGAACTTTCTTAGATTGGACTATGAGGACTTGAACTCTGTTAGATTGGACCAAGAGAAGACGAACTCGCTATGATTGGACCGAGAGAAGACGAACTCTCTTAGAATCGATGAAGAGGAGATGAACTCTCTTAGCATGGACCAAGAGGACACGAACTCGGTTAGATTGGAGTAAGATGACACGAATTCGGTTAGATTGGACCAAGAGGAGACGAACTCTCTTAGATTGGACCAAGAGGAGATGAACACTCTTAGATTGGACAAAGAGGATACGAACTCTCATAGATTGGACCATGAGGTGAAGAACTAGCATAGATAGGACCAAGGGAAGAGGAACTCTCTTAGATTGGAGTAAGAGGATACAAACTCGGTTAGATTGGACCAAGAGGTGACGAACTCTCTTAGATTGGACGAAGAGGAGACGAACTCTCTTAGATTTGACCAAAAGGAGACGAACTCTCTTAGATTGGACGAAGAGGAGACCAACTCTCTTAGAATGGACCAAGAGGAGACGAACTCGGCTAGATTGGAACAAGAGGAGACGAACTCTGTTGGATTGGACCAAGTGAAGACGAACTCGTTATGATAGGACCATGAGAAGACGAACAATCTTTGATTACACAATGTGGAGACGAACTCTCTTAGATAGGACCAAGAGGAGACGAACTCTATTAGATTGGATTAAGTAGAGACGAACTCCCTTAGATTGGACCAAAAGGAGACGAACTCTGTTAGAATGGATCTAGGGGTGACGAACTCGATTGGATTGGACCATGAGGAGAGGAACTCGATTAGATTGGAGAAAGAGGAGAGAACTCGCTTAGGTTGGACGAAGAGGACACGAACTTTCTTAGATTGGACTATGAGGACATGAACTCTGTTAGATTGGACCGAGAGAAGACGAACTCTGTTAGGGGTGACGAACTCGATTGGATTGGACCATGAGGAGAGGAACTCTATTAGATTGGAGAAAGAGGAGAGAACTCACTTAGGTTAGACGAAGAGGACACGAACTATGAGGACATGAACTCTGTTAGATTGGACCAAGAGAAGACGAACTCGCTATGATTGGACCTAGAGAAGATGAACTCTCTTAGAATCGATGAAGAGGAGATGAACTCTCTTAGCATGGACCAAGAGGACACGAACTCGATTAGATTGGAGCAAGATGACACGAACTCGGTTAGATTGGACCAAGAGGAGACGAACCCTCTTAGATTTGACCAAGAGGAGATGAACACTCTTAGATTGGACCAGGAGGTCAAGAACTAAGATAGATAGGACCAAGGGAAGAGGAACCTTCTTAGATTGGGGTAAGAGGATACAAACTCGGTTAGATTGGACCAAGAGGAGACGAACTCTCTTAGATTGGACGAAGAGGAGACGAAATCACTTAGATTGGACCAAAAGGAGACGAACTCTCTTAGATTGGACGAAGAGGAGACCGACTGTCTTAGAATGGACCAAGAGGAGACGAACTCGGCTAGATTGGACCAAGAGGAGAAGAACTCTGTTGGAAATGACCAAGTGAAGACGAACTCGGTGTGATAGGACCATAAGAAGACGAACAAACTTTGATTAGACAATGAGGAGACGAACTCTCTTAGATAGGACAAAGAGGAGATGAACTCTCTTAGATTGGACGAAGAAGAGACCAACTCTCTTAGAATGGACCAAGAGGAGACGAACTCGGCTAGATTGGACCAAGAGGAGATGAACTCTGCTGGATTGGACCAAGTGAAGATGAACTCGTTATGATAGGACCATGAGAAGACGAACAATCTTTGATTACACAATGTGGAGACGAACTCTCTTAGATAGGACCAAGAGGAGACGAACTCTGTTAGATTGGATTAAGTAGAGACGAACTCCCTTAGATTGGACCAAAAGGAGACGAACTCTGTTAGAATTGATCTAGGGGTGACGAACTCGATTGGATTGGACCATGAGGAGGGGAACTCGATTACATTGGAGAAAGAGGAGAGACGTCACTTAGGTTGGACGAAGAGGACACGAACTTTCTTAGATTGGACTATGAGGACATGAACTCTTTTAGATTGGACCAAGAGAAGACGAACTCGCTATGATTGGACCGAGAGAAGACGAACTCTCTTAGAATCGATGAAGAGGAGATGAACTCTCTTAGCATGGACCAAGAGGACACGAACTCGGTTAGATAGGAGCAAGATGACACGAACTCGGTTAGATTGGACCAAGAGGAGACGAACACTCTTAGATTGGACCAGGAGGTCAAGAACTAGGATAGATAGGACCAAGGGAAGAGGAACTCTCTTAGATTGGGGTAAGAGGATACCAACTCGGTTAGATTGGACGAAGAGGAGACGAACTCTCTTAGATTGGACTAAAAGGAGATGAACTCTCTTAGATTGGACGAAGAGGAGACCGACTGTCTTAGAATGAACCAAGAGGAGATGAACTCGGCTAGATTGGACCAAGAGGAGAAGAACTCTGTTGGAAATGACCATGTGAAGACGAACTCGGTGTGATAGGACCATAAGAAGACGAACAAACTTTGATTAGACAATGAGGAGAGGAACTCTCTTAGATAGGACAAAGAGGAGACGAACTCTGTTAGATTGGATTAAGTAGAGACCAAATCCCTTAGATTGGACCAAAAGGAGACGAACTCTGTTAGAATGGATCTAGAGGTGACGAACTCGATTGGATTGGACCATGAGGAGAGGAACTCGATTAGATTGGTGAAAGAGGAGAGAACTCACTTTGGTTGGACGAAGAGGACATGAACTCTCTTAGATTGGACCAAGAGGAGGCGAACTCGGTTAGATTTGACCAAGAGGAGACGAACTCTCTTAGATTGGACTATGAGGATATGAACTCTGTTAGATTGGAACGACAGAAGACGAACTCGCTATGATTGGACCAAGAGAAGACGAACTCTCTTAGAATCGATGAAGAGGAGATGAACTCTCTTAGCATGGACCAAGAGGACACGAACTCGGTTAGATTGGAGTAAGATGATACGAATTCGGTTAGAATGGACCAAGAGGAGACGAACTCTCTTAGATTGGACCAAGAGGAGATGAACACTCTTAGATTGGACAAAGAGGATACGAACTCTCATAGATTGGACCATGAGGTGAAGAACTAGCATAGATAGGAGCAAGGGAAGAGGAACTCTCTTAGATTGGAGTAAGAGGATACAAACTCGGTTAGATTGGACCAAGAGGAGACGAACTCTCTTAGATTGGACGAAGAGGAGACGAACTCTCTTAGATTTGACCAAAAGGAGGCGAACTCTCTTAGATTGGACGAAGAGGAGACCAACTCTCTTAGAATGGACCAAGAGGAGACGAACTCGGCTAGATTGGACCAAGAGGAGACGAACTCTGTTGGGTTGGACCAAGTGAAGACGAACTCGTTATGACAGGACCAGGAGAAGACGAACAATCTTTGATTACACAATGTGGAGACGAACTCTCTTAGATAGGACCAAGAGGAGACGAACTCTGTTAGATTGGATTAAGTAGAGATGAACTCCCTTAGATTGGACCAAAAGGAGACGAACTCTGTTAGAATTGATCTAGGGGTGACGAACTCGATTGGATTGGACCATGGGGAGAGGAACTCGATTAGATTGGAGAAAGAGGAGAGAACTCACTTAGGTTGGATGAAGAGAAGACGAACTCCCTATGATTGGACCGAGAGAAGACGAACTCTCTTAGAATCGATGAAGAGGAGATGAACTCTCTTAGCATGGACCAAGAGGACACGAACTCGGTTAGATTGGAGCAAGATGACACGAACTCGGTTAGATTGCACCAAGAGGAGACGAACCCTCTTAGATTTGACCAAGAGGAGACGAACACTCTTAGATTGGACCAGGAGGTCAAGAACTAGGATAGATAGGACCAAGGGAAGAGGAACTCTCATAGATTGGGGTAAGAGGATACAAACTCGGTTAGATTGGACCAAGAGGAGACAAACTCTCTTAGATTGGACGAAGAGGAGACGAACTCTCTTAGATTGGACCAAAAGGAGACGAACTCTCTTAGATTGGACGAAGAGGAGACCGACTGTCTTAGAATGGACCAAGAGGAGACGAACTCGGCTAGATTGGACCAAGAGGGGAAGAACTCTTTTGGAAATGACCAAGTGAAGACGAACTCGGTGTGATAGGACCATCAGAAGACGAACAAACTTTGATTAGACAATGAGGAGACGAACTCTCTTAGATAGGACAAAGAGGAGACGAACTCTGTTAGATTGGATTAAGTAGAGACGAACTCCCTTATATTGGACCAAAAGGAGACGAACTCTGTTAGAATGGATCTAGAGGTGACGAACTCGATTGGATTGGACCATGAGGAGAGGAACTCGATTAGATTGGTGAAAGAGGAGAGAACTCACTTTGGTTGGACGAAGTGGACAAGAACTCTCTTAGATTGGACCAAGAGGAGGCGAACTCGGTTAGATTGGAGTAAGATGACACGAATTTGGTTAGATTGGACCGAAAGGAGACGAACTCTCTTAGATTGGACCAAGAGGAGACGAACACTCTTAGATTGGACAAAGAGGATACGAAATCTCATAGATTGGACCATGAGGTGAAGAACTAGCATAGATAGGAGCAAGGGAAGAGGAACTCTCTTAGATTGGAGTAAGAGGATACAAACTCGGTTAGATTGGACCAAGAGGAGACGAACTCTCTTAGATTGGACGAAGAGGAGACGAACTCTCTTAGATTGGACCAAAAGGAGACGAACTCTCTTAGATTGGACGAAGAGGAGACCGACTGTCTTAGAATGGACCAAGAGGAGACGAAATCGGCTAGATTGGACCAAGAGGAGAAGAACTCTGTTGGAAATGACCAAGTGAAGACGAACTCGGTGTGATAGGACCATCAGAAGACGAACAAACTTTGATTAGACAATGAGGAGACGAACTCTCTTAGATAGGATAAAGAGGAGACGAACTCTGTTAGATTGGATTAAGTAGAGACGAACTCCCTTATATTGGACCAAAAGGAGACGAACTCTGTTAGAATGGATCTAGAGGTGACGAACTCGATTGGATTGGACCATGAGGAGAGGAACTCGATTAGATTGGTGAAAGAGGAGAGAACTCACTTTGGTTGGACGAAGTGGACACGAACTCTCTTAGATTGGACCAAGAGGAGGCGAACTCGGTTAGATTGGAGTAAGATGACACGAATTCGGTTAGATTGGACCGAAAGGAGACGAGCTCTCTTAGATTGGACCTAGAGGAGACGAACACTCTTAGATTGGACAAAGAGGATACGAAATCTCATAGATTGGACCATGAGGTGAAGAACTAGCATAGATAGGACCAAGGGAAGAGGAACTCTCTTAGATTGGAGTAAGAGGATACAAACTCGGTTAGATTGGACCAAGAGGAGACGAACTCTCTTAGATTGGACGAAGAGCAGACGAACTCTCTTAGATTTGACCAAAAGGAGATGAACTCTCTTAGATTGGACGAAGAGGAGATCGACTCTCTTAGAATGGACCAAGAGGAGACGAACTCGGCTAGATTGGACCAAGAGGAGACGAACTCTGTTGGATTGGACCAGGTGAAGACGAATTCGTTATGATAGGACCATGAGAAGACGAACAATCTTTGATTACACAATGTGGAGACGAACCCTCTTAGATAGGACCAAGAGGAGACGAACTCTGTTAGATTGGATTAAGTAGAGACGAACTCCCTTAGATTGGACCAAAAGGAGACGAACTCTGTTAGAATGGATCTCGGGGTGACGAACTCGATTGGATTGGACCATGAGGAGAGGAACTCGATTAGATTGGAGAAAGAGGAGAGAACTCACTTAGGTTGGACGAAGAGGACACGAACTTTCTTAGATTGGACTATGACGACATGAACTCTGTTAGATTGGACCGAGAGAAGACAAACTCTGTTAGGGGTGACGAACTCGATTGGATTGGACCGTGAGGAGAGGAACTCGATTAGATTGGAGAAAGAGGAGAGAACTCACTTAGGTTGGACGAAGAGGACACGAACTATGAGGACATGAACTCTGTTAGATTGGACCAAGAGAAGACGAACTCGTTATGATTGGACCGAGAGAAGACGAACTCTCTTAGAATCGATGAAGAGGAGATGAACTCTCTTAGCATGGACCAAGAGGACATGAACTCGGTTAGATTGGAGCAAGATGACACGAACTCGGTTAGATTGGACCAAGACGAGACGAACCCTCTTAGATTTGACCAAGAGGAGAGGAATACTCTTAGATTGGACCAGGAGGTCAAGAACTAGGATAGATAGGACCAAGGGAAGAGGAACCTTCTTAGATTGGGGTAAGAGGATACAAACTCGGTTAGATTGGACCAAGAGGAGACGAACTCTCTTAGATTGGACGAAGAGGAGACGAACTCTCTTAGATTGGACCAAAAGGAGACGAACTCTCTTAGATTGGACTAAGAGGAGACCGACTGTCATATAATGGACCAAGAGGAGACGAACTCGGCTAGATTGGACCAAGAGGAGAAGAACTCTGTTGGAAATGACCAAGTGAAGACGAACTCGGTGTGATAGGACCATCAGAAGACGAACAAACTTTGATTAGACAATGAGGAGACAAACTCTCTTAGATAGGATAAAGAGGAGACGAACTCTGTTAGATTGGATTAAGTAGAGACGAACTCCCTTATATTGGACCAAAAGGAGACGAACTCTGTTAGAATGGATCTAGAGGTGACGAACTCGATTGGATTGGACCATGAGGAGAGGAACTCGATTAGATTGGTGAAAGAGGAGAGAACTCACTTTGGTTGGACGAAGTGGACACGAACTCTCTTAGATTGGACCAAGAGGAGGCGAACTCGGTTAGATTGGAGTAAGATGACACGAATTCGGTTAGATTGGACCGAAAGGAGACGAGCTCTCTTAGATTGGACCCAGAGGAGACGAACACTCTTAGATTGGACAAAGAGGATACGAAATCTCATAGATTGGACCATGAGGTGAAGAACTAGCATAGATAGGACCAAGGGAAGAGGAACTCTCTTAGATTGGAGTAAGAGGATACAAACTCGGTTAGATTGGACCAAGAGGAGACGAACTCTCTTAGATTGGACGAAGAGCAGACGAACTCTCTTAGATTTGACCAAAAGGAGACGAACTCTCTTAGATTGGACGAAGAGGAGATCGACTCTCTTAGAATGGACCAAGAGGAGACGAACTCGGCTAGATTGGACCAAGAGGAGACGAACTCTGTTGGATTGGACCAGGTGAAGACGAATTCGTTATGATAGGACCATGAGAAGACGAACAATCTTTGATTACACAATGTGGAGACGAACCCTCTTAGATAGGACCAAGAGGAGACGAACTCTGTTAGATTGGATTAAGTAGAGACGAACTCCCTTAGATTGGACCAAAAGGAGACGAACTCTGTTAGAATGGATCTCGGGGTGACGAACTCGATTGGATTGGACCATGAGGAGAGGAACTCGATTAGATTGGAGAAAGAGGAGAGAACTCACTTAGGTTGGACGAAGAGGACACGAACTTTCTTAGATTGGACTATGACGACATGAACTCTGTTAGATTGGACCGAGAGAAGACAAACTCTGTTAGGGGTGACGAACTCGATTGGATTGGACCGTGAGGAGAGGAACTCGATTAGATTGGAGAAAGAGGAGAGAACTCACTTAGGTTGGACGAAGAGGACACGAACTATGAGGACATGAACTCTGTTAGATTGGACCAAGAGAAGACGAACTCGTTATGATTGGACCGAGAGAAGACGAACTCTCTTAGAATCGATGAAGAGGAGATGAACTCTCTTAGCATGGACCAAGAGGACATGAACTCGGTTAGATTGGAGCAAGATGACACGAACTCGGTTAGATTGGACCAAGACGAGACGAACCCTCTTAGATTTGACCAAGAGGAGAGGAATACTCTTAGATTGGACCAGGAGGTCAAGAACTAGGATAGATAGGACCAAGGGAAGAGGAACCTTCTTAGATTGGGGTAAGAGGATACAAACTCGGTTAGATTGGACCAAGAGGAGACGAACTCTCTTAGATTGGACGAAGAGGAGACGAACTCTCTTAGATTGGACCAAAAGGAGACGAACTCTCTTAGATTGGACTAAGAGGAGACCGACTGTCATATAATGGACCAAGAGGAGACGAACTCGGCTAGATTGGACCAAGAGGAGAAGAACTCTGTTGGAAATGACCAAGTGAAGACGAACTCGGTGTGATAGGACCATAAGAAGCCGAACAAACTTTGATTAGACAATGAGGAGACGAACTCTCTTAGATAGGACAAAGAGGAGACGAACTCTCTTAGATTGGACGAAGAGGAGACGAACTCTCTTAGATTGGACCAAAAGGAGACGAACTCTCTTAGATTGGACCAAGTGGAGATGAACTCTCTTAGATTGGAAGAAGAGGAGACGAACTCTCTCAGATTGGACCTAGAGGCGACGAACTCGACTAGCTTGGACCAAGAGGAGACCAACTCTGTTTGATTGGACGAAGAGGAGACGAACTCTCTTACATTGGACAAGATGAGACGAACTCTCTTAGATTGGACCAAGAGGAGACGAACTCGGTTAGATTGGACAAAGACGAGGCAAACTCTCTTAGGTAGGACCTAGAGGAGACGAACTCTCTTAGATTGGATGAAGATGAGAGGAATTCTTTTAGAATGGACCAAGGGGAGACGAACTCGGTTAGATTGCACCAAGAGGAGACGAACTCTCTTAGATGGGACCAAAAGGAGACGAACTCTATTAGATTGGACGAAGAGGAGACCAACTCTCTTAGAATGGACCAAGAGGAGACGAACTCTGCTAGATTGGACCTAGAGGAGACGAACTCTGTTGGATTGGACCAAGTGAAGACGAACTCGTTATGATAGGGCCATGAGAAGACGAACAATCTTTGATTACACAATGTGGAGACGAACTCTCTTAGATAGGACCAAGAGGAGACGAACTCTATTAGATTGGATTAAGTAGAGACGAACTCCCTTAGATTGGACCAAAAGGAGACGAACTCTGTTAGAATGGATCTAGGGGTGACGAACTCGATTGGATTGGACCATGAGGAGAGGAACTCGATTAGATTGGAGAAAGAGGAGAGAACTCACTTAGGTTGGACGAAGAGGACACGGACTTTCTTAGATTGGACTATGAGGACATGAATTCTGTCATATTGGACCAAGAGAAGAGGAACTCACTATGATTGGACCGAGAGAAGACGAACTCTCTTAGAATCGATGAAGAGGAGATGAACTCTCTTAGCATGGACCAAGAGGACACGAACTCGGTTAGATTGGAGCAAGATGACACGAACTCGGTTAGATTGGACCAAGAGGAGATGAACCCTCTTAGATTTGACCAAGAGGAGACGAACACTCTTAGATTGGACCAGGAGGTCAAGAACTAGGATAGATAGGACCAAGGGAAGAGGAACTCTCTTAGATTGGGGTAAGAGGATACAAACTCGGTTAGATTGGACCAAGAGGAGACGAAGTCTCTTAGATTGGACGAAGAGGAGACGAACTCACTTAGATTGGACCAAAAGGAGACGAATTCTCTTAGATTGGACGAAGAGGAGAGGAATTCTTTTACATTGGACCAAGAGGAGACGAACTCTCTTAGATTGTACAAACAGGATACGAACTCTCATAGATTGGACCATGAGGTGAGGAACTAGGATAGATTGGACCAAGGGAAGAGGAACTCTGTTAGATTGGACTAAGAAGATACAAACTCGGTTAGATTGGACCAAGAGGAGACGAACTCGCTTAGATTCGACGAAGAGGAGACGAACTCTCTTAGATGGGACCAAGAGGAGACGAACTCTCTTAGATTGGACTATAAGGATATGAACTCTGTTAGATTGGACCGACAGAAGACGAACTCGCTATGATTGGACCAAGAGAAGACGAACTCTCTTAGAATCGATGAAGAGGAGATGAACTCTCTTAGCATGGACCAAGAGGACACGAACTCGGTTAGAATGGAGGAAGATGACACGAACTCGGTTAGATTGGACCAAGAGGAGACGAACTCTCTTAGATTGGACCAAGAGGAGACGAACACTCTTAGATTGGACAAAGAGGATACGAACTCTCATAGATTGGACCAGGAGGTCAGGAACTAGGATAGATAGGACCAAGGGAAGAGGAACTCTCTTAGATTGGAGTAAGAGGATACAAACTCGGTTAGATTGGACCAAGAGGAGACGAAGTCTCTTAGATTGGACGAAGAGGAGACGAACTCACTTAGATTGGACCAAAAGGAGACGAATTCTCTTAGATTGGACGAAGAGGAGAGGAATTCTTTTACATTGGACCAAGAGGAGACGAACTCTCTTAGATTGTACAAACAGGATACGAACTCTCATAGATTGGACCATGAGGTGAGGAACTAGGATAGATTGGACCAAGGGAAGAGGAACTCTGTTAGATTGGACTAAGAAGATACAAACTCGGTTAGATTGGACCAAGAGGAGACGAACTCGCTTAGATTCGACGAAGAGGAGACGAACTCTCTTAGATGGGACCAAGAGGAGACGAACTCTCTTAGATTGGACTATAAGGATATGAACTCTGTTAGATTGGACCGACAGAAGACGAACTCGCTATGATTGGACCAAGAGAAGACGAACTCTCTTAGAATCGATGAAGAGGAGATGAACTCTCTTAGCATGGACCAAGAGGACACGAACTCGGTTAGAATGGAGGAAGATGACACGAACTCGGTTAGATTGGACCAAGAGGAGACGAACTCTCTTAGATTGGACCAAGAGGAGACGAACACTCTTAGATTGGACAAAGAGGATACGAACTCTCGTAGATTGGACCAGGAGGTCAGGAACTAGGATAGATAGGACCAAGGGAAGAGGAACTCTCTTAGATTGGAGTAAGAGGATACAAACTCGGTTAGATTGGACCAAGAGGAGACGAAGTCTCTTAGATTGGACGAAGAGGAGACGAACTCACTTAGATTGGACCAAAAGGAGACGAATTCTCTTAGATTGGACGAAGAGGAGAGGAATTCTTTTACATTGGACCAAGAGGAGACGAACTCTCTTAGATTGTACAAACAGGATACGAACTCTCATAGATTGGACCATGAGGTGAGGAACTAGGATAGATTGGACCAAGGGAAGAGGAACTCTGTTAGATTGGACTAAGAAGATACAAACTCGGTTAGATTGGACCAAGAGGAGACGAACTCTCTTAGATTCGACGAAGAGGAGACGAACTCTCTTAGATGGGACCAAGAGGAGATGAACTCTCTTAGATTGGACGAAGAGGAGACCAACTCTCTTAGAATGGACCAAGAGGAGACGCACTCGGCTAGATTGGACCAAGAGGAGACGAACTCTGTTGGATTGGACCAAGTGAAGACGAACTCAGTATGATAGGACCATGAGAAGACGAACAATCTTTGATTGGACAATGAGGAGACGAACTCTCTTACATTGGATGAAGAGGAGACGAACTCTTTTAGATTGGACCAAGAGGAGGCGAACTCTCTTAGATTGGACTATGAGGAAATGAACTCTGTTAGATTGGACCAAGAGAAGACGAACTCGCTATAATTGGTCCGAGAGAATACAAACTCTCTTAGAATCGATGAAGAGGAGATGAACTCTCTTAGCATGGACCAAGAGGACACGAACTCGGTTAGATTGGAGCAAGATGTCACGAACTCAGTTAGATTGGACCAAGTGGAGACGAACTCTCTTAGATTGGACGAAGAGGAGACGAACTCTCTCAGATTGGACCTAGAGGCGACGAACTCGACTAGCTTGGACCAAGAGGAGACCAACTCTTTTTGATTGGACGAAGAGGAGACGAACTCTCTTACATTGAACAGGATGAGACGAACTCTCTTAGATTGGACCAGGAGGAGACGAACTCGGTTAGATTGGACAAAGAGGAGGCAAACTCTCTTAGGTAGGACCTAGAGGACACGAACTCTCTTAGATTGGATGAATAGGAGAGGAATTCTTTTAGAATGGACCAAGGGGAGACGAACTCGGTTAGATTGCACCAAGAGGAGACGAACTCTCTTAGATGGGACCAAAAGGAGACGAACTCTCTTATATTGGACGAAGAGGAGACCAACTCTCTTAGAATGGACCAAGAGGAGACGAACTCGGCTAGATTGGACCAAGAGGAGACGAACTCTGTTGGATTGGACCAAGTGAAGACGAACTCGTTATGATAGGACCATGAGAAGACGAACAATCTTTGATTACACAATGTGGAGACGAACTCTCTTAGATAGGACCAAGAGGAGACGAACTCTGTTAGATTGGATTAAGTAGAGACGAACTCCCTTAGATTGGACCAAAAGGAGACGAACTCTGTTAGAATGGATCTAGAGGTGACGAACTCGATTGGATTGGACCATGAGGAGAGGAAGTCGATTTGATTGGAGAAAGAGGAGAGAACTCACTTAGGTTGGACGAAGAGGACACGAACTTTCTTAGATTGGACTATGAGGACATGAACTCTGTTAGATTGGACCAAGAGTAGACGAACTCGCTATGATTGGACCGAGAGAAGACGAACTCTCTTAGAATTGATGAAGTGGAGATGAACTCCCTTAGCATGGACCAAGAGGACACGAACTCGGTTAGATTGGAGCAAGATGACACGAACTCGGTTAGATTGGACCAAGAGGAGACGAACCCTCTTAGATTTGACCAAGAGGAGACGAACACTCTTAGATTGGACCAGGAGGTCAAGAACTAGGATAGATAGGACCAAGGGAAGAGGAACTCTCTTAGATTGGAGTAAGAGGATACAAACTTGGTTAGATTGGACCAAGAGGAGGCGAACTCTCTTAGATTGGACTAAGAGGAGACGAACTCTCTTAGATTGGACCAAAAGGAGACTAACTCTCTTAGATTGGACGAAGAGGAGACCAACTCTCTTAGAATTGACCAAGAGGAGACGAACTCTGTTAGATTGGACCAAGAGGAGAGGAACTCTGTTAGTTTGGACCAATTGGAGACAAACTCTCTTAGATTGGACGAAGAGGAGACGAACTCTCTCAGATTGGACCAAGACGAGACGAACTCGACTAGCTTGGACCAAGAGGAAACCAACTCTTTTGGATTGGACGAAGAGGAGCCGAACTCTCTTACATTGGACAAGATGAGACGAACTCTCTTAGATTGGACCAAGAGGAGACGAACTCGGTTAGATTGGACAAAGAGGAGGCAAACTCTCTTAGGTAGGATAAAGAGGAGACGAACTCTCTTAGATTGGATGAAGAGGAGAGCAATTCTTTTCGAATGGACCAAGAGGAGACGAACTCGGTTAGATTGGACCAATAGGTGACGAACTCTCTTAGAATGGGCAAAGAGACGAACTCTCATAGATTGGACCATGAGGTGAAGAACTAGGATAGATTGGACCAAGGGAAGAGGACCTCTCTTAGAATGGACCAAGAGGAGACAAACTCCGCTAGGTTGGACCAAGAGGAGACGAACTCTGTTGGATTGGACCAAGTGAGACGAACTCGGTATGATAGAACCATGAGATAACGAACAATCTTTGATTAGACAATGAGAGACGAACTCTCTTAGATAGGACCAAGAGCAGACGAACTCCGTTAGATTCAATTATGTTGAGACGAACTCCCTTAGATTGAACCAAAAGGAGACGAACTCTGTTAGAATGGATCTAGAGGAGACAAACTCGATTGGATTGGACCATGAGGAGAGGAACTCGATTTGATTGGAGAAAGGGGAGAGAACTCTCTTTGGTTGGACGAAGAGGAGACGAACTCTCTTAGATTGGATGAAGAGGAGACGAACTCGGCTAGCTTGAACCAAAGGAGACGAAATCTCTTAGATTGGACGATGAGGAAACGAACTCTCTTAGATAGGACAAAGAGGAGACCAACTCTCTTAGAATGGACCAAGAGGAGACAAACTCGGCTAGATTGGACCAAGAGGAGACGAACTCAGTATGATAGGACCATGAGAAGATGAACATTCTTAGATTGGACAATGAGGAGACGAACTCTCTCAGATTGGACCAAGATGAGACGAACTCAGTTAGATTGAATTAAGTAGAGACGAACTCCCTTAGATTAGACCAAAAGGAGACGAACTCTGTTAGAATGGATCTAGAGGAGACGAACTCGACTGGATTGGACCATGAGGAGAGGAACTCGATTAGATTGGAGAAAGAGCAGAGAACTCTCTTAGGTTGGACTAAGAGGAGACGAACTCTCTAAGATTGGACGAGGAGGAGACGAACTCGGCTAGCTTGGACCAAGGGGAGACGAAATCTCTTAGATTGGACGAAGAGGATACGAATTCTCTTCGATTGGACGAAGAGGAAACGAACTCCCTTAGATTGGACCAAGAGGAGACGAACTCTCCTAGATTGGACCAAGAGGAGACGAAGTCTCTTAGATTGGACTATGAGGACATGAACTCTGTTAGATTGGACCATGGGAAGATGAACTCTCTTACAATCGATGAAGAGGAGATGAACTCTCTTAGCATGGACTGAGAGCACACGAACTCGGTTAGATTGGAGCAAGATGACACAAACTCGGTTAGATTGGACCAAGTGGAAACGAACTCTCTTAGATTGGACGAAGAGGAGACGAACTCTCTCAGATTGGACCAACAGGAGACGAACTCGACTAGCTTGGACCAAGAGGAGACCAACTCTTTTGGATTGGACGAAGAGGAGACTAACTCTCTTACATTGGACGAGATGAGACGAACTCTCTTAGAATGAACCAAGAGGAGACGAACTCGGTTAGATTGGACAAAGAGGTGGCAAACTCTCTTAGGTAGGACCTAGAGGAGACGAACTCTCTTAGATAGGATGAAGAGGAGAGGAATTCTTTTAGAATGCACCAAGAGGAGACGAACTCGGTTTGATTGGACCAAGAGGAGACGAACACTCTTAGATAGGACAACGAGGATACGAACTCTCATAGATTGGACCATGAGGTGAGGAACTAGGATAGATTGGACCAAGGGAAGAGAAAGTCTCTTAGATTGGACTAAGAGGATACAAACTCGGTTAGATTGGACCAAGAGAAGACAAACTCTCTTAGATTGGACGAAGAGGAGACGAACTCTCTTAGATGGGACCAAAAGGAGACAAACTCTCTTAGATTGGATTAAGAGGAGACCAACTCTCTTAGAATGGACCAAGAGGAGAGGAACTCTGTTGGATTGGACCAAGTGAAGACGAACTCGGTATGATAGGACCATGAGAAGAATAACAATCTTTGATTGGACAATGTGGAGATGAAATCTCTTAGATAGGACCAAGAGGAGACGAACTCGGTTAGATTGGATTAAGTAGAAACGAACTCCCTTACATTAGACCGAAAGGAGACGAACTCTGTTAGAATGGATCTAGAGGAGACGAACTCAATTGGATTGGACCCTGAGAAGAGGAACTCGATTAGATTGGAGAAAGAGGAGAGAACTCTCTTAGGTTGGACGAAGAGGAGACAAACTCGGCTAGCTCGGACCAAGAGGAGACGAAATCTCTTAGATTGGACGAAGAGGATACGAACTCTCTTTGATTGGACGAAGAGGAAAAGAACTCTCTTAGATTGGACCAAAGGGAGACGAACTCTCCTAGATTGGACGAAGAGGAGACGAACTCTCTTAGATTGGACCAAGAGGAGACGAACTCGGTTAGATTTAACCAAGAGGAGACGAAGTCTCTTAGATTGGACTATGAGGACATGAAGTCTGTTAGATTGGACCAAGAGAAGACGAACTCGCTATGATTGGACCAAGAGAAGACGAACTCTCTTAGAATCGATGAGGAGGAGATGAACTCTCTTAGCATGGACCAAGAGGACACGAACTCGGTTTGATTGGAGCAAGATGACACGAACTCGGTTAGATTGGAACAAGTGGAGACGAACTCTCTTAGATTGGACGAAGAGGAGACAAACTCTCTTAGATTGCACCAATAGGAGACGAAGTTGACTAGCTTGGACCAAGAGGGGACCAACTCTTTTGGATTGGATGAAGAGGAGACGAACTCTCTTACATGGGACAAGATGAGACGAACTCTCTTAGATTGGACCAAGAGGAGACGAACTCAGTTAGATTGGACAAAGAGGAGGAAAACTCTCTTAGGTAGGACCTAGAGGAGACGAACTCTCTTAGATTGGATGAAGAGGAGAGGAATTCTTCTAGAATGGACCAAGAGGAGACGAACTCGGTTAGATTGGAGCAACAGGAGACGAACTCTCTTAGATTGGGCAAAGAGGATACGAACACTCATAGATTGGACCATGAGGTGAGTAACTAGGATAGATTGGACCAAGGGAAGAAGAACTCTCTTAGATTGGACTAAGAGGATACAAACAAGGTTAGATTGGACCAAGAGGAGACGAACTCTCTTAGATTGGACGAAGAGGAGACGAACTCTCTTATATGGGACCAAGAGGAGACGAACTCTCTTACATTGGACGAAGAGGAGAGGAACTCTTTTAGATTGGACCAAGAGGAGAAGAACTCTCTTAAATTGGACGAAGAGGAGACGAACTCTCTTAGATGGGACCAAGAGGAGACGAACTCTGTTACATTGGATGAAGAGGAGAGGAACTCTTTTAGATTGGACCATGTGGAGACGAACTCGGTTAGATTGGACGAAGAGGAGACGAACTCTCATAGATTGGACAAAGAGGATACGAACTCTCATAGATTGGACAATGAGGTGAAGAACTAGGATGGATTGGACTAAGGGAAGAGGAACTCTCTTAGATTGGACTAAGAGGATACAAACTCGGTTAGATTAGACCAAGAGGAGACGAACTCTCTTTGATTGGACGAAGAGGAGACGAACTCTCTTAGATTGGACCAAAGGGAGACGAACTCTCATAGATTGGACTAAGAGGAGACCAACTCTCTTATAATGGACCAAGAGGAGACGAACTCGGCTAGATTGGACCAAGAGGAGACGAACTTTGTTGGATTGGACCAAGTGAAGACGAACTCGGTATGATAGGACCATGAGAAGACGAACAATCTTTGATTGGACAATGAGGAGACGAACTCTCTTAGATAGGATGAAGAGGAGACGAACTATGTTAGATTGGATTAAGTAAAGACGAACTCCCTTAGATTAGACCAAAAGGAGACGAACTCTGTTAGAATGGATCTATAGGAGACGAACTCGATTGGATTGGACCATGAGGAGAGGAACTCGATTAGATTGGAGAAAGAGGATAGAACTCTCTTAGGTTGGACGAAGAGGAGACAATTCTCTCAGATTGGACCAAGAAGAGACGAACTCGACTAGCTTGGACCAAGAGGAGACCAACTCTTTTGGATTGGACGAAGAGGAGACGAACTCTCTTAGATTGGACGAAGAGGAGACGAACTCGGCTAGCTTGGACCAAGATGAGACGGAATCTCTTAGATTGGACGAAGAGGATACGAACTCTCTTAGATTGGACGAAGAGGAAACGAACTCTCCTAGATTGGACCAAAAGGAGACGAACTCTCCTAGATTGGACGAAGAGGAGACGAACTCTCTTATATTGGACCAAGAGGAGAAGAACACGGTTAGATTTAACCAAGACGAGACGAAGTCTCTTAGATTGGACTATGAGGACAAGAACTCTGTTAGATTGGATCAAGAGAAGACGAACTCGCTATGATTCGACCAAGAGAAGACGAACTCTCCTAGAATCGATGAGGAGGACATGAACTCTATTAGCATGGACCTAGAGGACACGAACTCAGTTAGATTGCACCAAGATGACACGAACTCGGTTATATTGGACCATGAGGAGACGAACTCTGTTAGATTGGACCAAGTGGAGACGAACTCTCTTAGATTGGACGAAGAGGAGATGAACTCTCCCAGATTGGACCAAGAAGAGACGAATTCGACTAGCTTGGACCAAGAGGAGACCAACTGTTTTGGATTGGACGAAGAGGAGACGAACTCTCTTACATTGGACAAGATGAGACGAACTCTCTTAGATTGGAACAAGAGGAGACGAACTCGGTTAGATTGGACAAAGAGGAGGCAAACTCTCTTAGGTTGGACGAAGAGGAGACAAACTCAGCTAGCTCGGACCAAGAGGAGACGAAATCTCTTAGATTGGACGAAGAGGAGATGAACTCTCTTAGATTGGACCAAGACGAGACGAACTCGGTTAGATTTAACCAAGAGGAGACGAAGTCCCTTAGATTGGACTATGAGGACATGAAGTCTGTTAGATTGGACCAAGAGAAGACGAACTCGCTATGATTGGACCAAGAGAAGACGAACTCTCTTAGAATCGATGAGGAGGAGATGAACTCTCTTAGCATGGACCAAGAGGACACGAACTCGGTTAGATTGGAACAAGTGGAGACGAACTCTCTTAGATTGGACGAAGAGGAGACAAACTCTCTTAGATTGCACCAATAGAAGACGAACTCGACTAGCTTGGACCAAGAGGGGACCAACTCTTTTGGATTGGATGAAGAGGAGACGAACTCTCTTACATGGGACAAGATGAGACGAACTCTCTCAGATTGGACCAAGAGGAGACGAACTCAGTTAGATTGGACAAAGAGGAGGCAAACTCTCTTAGGTAGGACCTAGAGGAGACGAACTCTCTTAGATTGGATGAAGAGGAGAGGAATTCTTTTAGAATGGACCAAGAGGAGACGAACTCTCTTAGATTGGGCAAAGAGGATACGAACACTCATAGATTGGACCATGAGGTGAGTAACTAGGATAGATTGGACCAAGGGAAGAGGAACTCTCTTAGATTGGACTAAGAGGATACAAACAAGGTTAGATTGGACCAAGAGGAGACGAACTCTCCTAGATTGGACCAAAGGGACACGAACTCTCCTAGATTGGACGAAGAGGAGACGAACTCTCTTAGATTGGACCAAGACGAGACGAACTCGGTTAGATTTAACCAAGAGGAGACGAAGTCCCTTAGATTGGACTATGAGGACATGAAGTCTGTTAGATTGGACCAAGAGAAGACGAACTCGCTATGATTGGACCAAGAGAAGACGAACTCTCTTAGAATCGATGAGGAGGAGATGAACTCTCTTAGCATGGACCAAGAGGACACGAACTCGGTTTGATTGGAGCAAGATGACACGAACTCGGTTAGATTGGAACAAGTGGAGACGAACTCTCTTAGATTGGACGAAGAGGAGACAAACTCTCTTAGATTGCACCAATAGGAGACGAACTCGACTAGCTTGGACCAAGAGGGGACCAACTCTTTTGGATTGGATGAAGAGGAGACGAACTCTCTTACATGGGACAAGATGAGACGAACTCTCTCAGATTGGACCAAGAGGAGACGAAATCAGTTAGATTGGACAAAGAGGAGGCAAACTCTCTTAGGTAGGACCTAGAGGAGACGAACTCTCTTAGATTGGATGAAGAGGAGAGGAATTCTTTTAGAATGGACCAAGAGGAGACGAACTCTCTTAGATTGGGCAAAGAGGATACGAACACTCATAGATTGGACCATGAGGTGAGTAACTAGGATAGATTGGACCAAGGGAAGAGGAACTCTCTTAGATTGGACTAAGAGGATACAAACAAGGTTAGATTGGACCAAGAGGAGACGAACTCTCTTAGATTGGACGAAGAGGAGACGAACTCTCTTAGATGGGACCAAGAGGAGACGAACTCTCTTACATTGGACGAAGAGGAGAGGAACTCTTTTAGATTGGACCAAGAGGAGAAGAACTCTCTTAGATTGGACGAAGAGGAGACGAACTCTCTTAGATGGGACCAAGAGGAGACGAACTCTGTTATATTGGATGAAGAGGAGAGGAACTCTTTTAGATTGGACCATGAGGAGACGAACTCGGTTAGATTGGACGAAGAGGAGACGAACACTCATAGATTGGACAAAGAGGATACGAACTCTCATAGATTGGACAATGAGGTGAAGAACTAGGATGGATTGGACTAAGGGAAGAGGAACTCTCTTAGATTGGACTAAGAGGATACAAACTCGGTTAGATTAGACCAAGAGGAGACGAACTCTCTTTGATTGGACGAACAGGAGACGAACTCTCTTAGATTGGACCAAAGGGAGACGAACTCTCATAGATTGGACTAAGAGGAGACCAACTCTCTTATAATGGACCAAGAGGAGACGAACTCGGCTAGATTGGACCAAGAGGAGACGAACTTTGTTGGATTGGACCAAGTGAAGACGAACTCGGTATGATAGGACCATGAGAAGACGAACAATCTTTGATTGGACAATGAGGAGACGAACTCTCTTAGATAGGATGAAGAGGAGACGAACTATGTTAGATTGGATTAAGTAAAGACGAACTCCCTTAGATTAGACCAAAAGGAGACGAACTCTGTTAGAATGGATCTAGAGGAGACGAACTCGATTGGATTGGACCATGAGGAGAGGAACTCGATTAGATTGGAGAAAGAGGATAGAACTCTCTTAGGTTGGACGAAGAGGAGACAATTCTCTCAGATTGGACCAAGAAGAGACGAACTCGACTAGCTTGGACCAAGAGGAGACCAACTCTTTTGGATTGGACGAAGAGGAGACGAACTCTCTTAGATTGGACGAAGAGGAGACGAACTCGGCTAGCTTGGACCAAGAGGAGACGGAATCTCTTAGATTGGACGAAGAGGATACGAACTCTCTTAGATTGGACGAAGAGGAAACGAACTCTCCTAGATTGGACCAAAAGGAGACGAACTCTCCTAGATTGGACGAAGAGGAGACGAACTCTCTTATATTGGACCAAGAGGAGAAGAACACGGTTAGATTTAACCAAGACGAGACGAAGTCTCTTAGATTGGACTATGAGGACATGAACTCTGTTAGATTGGATCAAGAGAAGACGAACTCGCTATGATTCGACCAAGAGAAGACGAACTCTCCTAGAATCGATGAAGAGGAGATGAACTCTATTAGCATGGACCTAGAGGACACGAACTCAGTTAGATTGCACCAAGATGACACGAACTCGGTTATATTGGACCATGAGGAGACGAACTCTGTTAGATTGGACCAAGTGGAGACGAACTCTCTTAGATTGGACGAAGAGGAGATGAACTCTCCCAGATTGGACCAAGAAGAGACGAATTCGACTAGCTTGGACCAAGAGGAGACCAACTGTTTTGGATTGGACGAAGAGGAGACGAACTCTCTTACATTGGACAAGATGAGACGAACTCTCTTAGATTGGAACAAGAGGAGACGAACTCGGTTAGATTGGACAAAGAGGAGGCAAACTCTCTTAGGTTGGACGAAGAGGAGACAAACTCTCTTAGATTGCACCAATAGAAGACGAACTCGACTAGCTTGGACCAAGAGGGGACCAACTCTTTTGGATTGGATGAAGAGGAGACGAACTCTCTTACATGGGACAAGATGAGACGAACTCTCTCAGATTGGACCAAGAGGAGACGAACTCAGTTAGATTGGACAAAGAGGAGGCAAACTCTCTTAGGTAGGACCTAGAGGAGACGAACTCTCTTAGATTGGATGAAGAGGAGAGGAATTCTTTTAGAATGGACCAAGAGGAGACGAACTCTCTTAGATTGGGCAAAGAGGATACGAACACTCATAGATTGGACCATGAGGTGAGTAACTAGGATAGATTGGACCAAGGGAAGAGGAACTCTCTTAGATTGGACTAAGAGGATACAAACAAGGTTAGATTGGACCAAGAGGAGACGAACTCTCCTAGATTGGACCAAAGGGAGACGAACTCTCCTAGATTGGACGAAGAGGAGACGAACTCTCTTAGATTGGACCAGGACGAGACGAACTCGGTTAGATTTAACCAAGAGGAGACGAAGTCCCTTAGATTGGACTATGAGGACATGAAGTCTGTTAGATTGGACCAAGAGAAGACGAACTCGCTATGATTGGACCAAGAGAAGACGAACTCTCTTAGAATCGATGAGGAGGAGATGAACTCTCTTAGCATGGACCAAGAGGACACGAACTCGGTTTGATTGGAGCAAGATGACACGAACTCGGTTAGATTGGAACAAGTGGAGACGAACTCTCTTAGATTAGACGAAGAGGAGACAAACTCTCTTAGATTGCACCAATAGGAGACGAACTCGACTAGCTTGGACCAAGAGGGGACCAACTCTTTTGGATTGGATGAAGAGGAGACGAACTCTCTTACATGGGACAAGATGAGACGAACTCTCTCAGATTGGACCAAGAGGAGACGAACTCAGTTAGATTGGACAAAGAGGAGGCAAACTCTCTTAGGTAGGACCTAGAGGAGACGAACTCTCTTAGATTGGATGAAGAGGAGAGGAATTCTTTTAGAATGGACCAAGAGGAGACGAACTCTCTTAGATTGGGCAAAGAGGATACGAACACTCATAGATTGGACCATGAGGTGAGTAACTAGGATAGATTGGACCAAGGGAAGAGGAACTCTCTTAGATTGGACTAAGAGGATACAAACAAGGTTAGATTGGACCAAGAGGAGACGAACTCTCTTAGATTGGACGAAGAGGAGACGAGCTCTCTTAGATGGGACCAAGAGGAGACGAACTCTCTTACATTGGACGAAGAGGAGAGGAACTCTTTTAGATTGGACCAAGAGGAGAAGAACTCTCTTAGATTGGACGAAGAGGAGACGAACTCTCTTAGATGGGACCAAGAGGAGACGAACTCTGTTACATTGGATGAAGAGGAGAGGAACTCTTTTAGATTGGACCATGAGGAGACGAACTCGGTTAGATTGGACGAAGAGGAGATGAACTCTCATAGATTGGACAAAGAGGATACGAACTCTCATAGATTGGACAATGAGGTGAAGAACTAGGATGGATTGGACTAAGGGAAGAGGAACTCTCTTAGATTGGACTAAAAGGATACAAACTCGGTTAGATTAGACCAAGAGGAGACGAACTCTCTTTGATTGGACGAAGAGGAGACGAACTCTCTTAGATTGGACCAAAGGGAGACGATCTCTCATAGATTGGACTAAGAGGAGACCAACTCTCTTATAATGGACCAAGAGGAGACGAACTCGGCTAGATTGGACCAAGAGGAGACGAACTTTGTTGGATTGGACCAAGTGAAGACGAACTCGGTATGATAGGACCATGAGAAGACGAACAATCTTTGATTGGACAATGAGGAGACGAACTCTCTTAGATAGGATGAAGAGGAGACGAACTATGTTAGATTGGATTAAGTAAAGACGAACTCCCTTAGATTAGACCAAAAGGAGACGAACTCTGTTAGAATGGATCTAGAGGAGACGAACTCGATTGGATTGGACCATGAGGAGAGGAACTCGATTAGATTGGAGAAAGAGGATAGAACTCTCTTAGGTTGGACGAAGAGGAGACAATTCTCTCAGATTAGACCAAGAAGAGACGAACTCGACTAGCTTGGACCAAGAGGAGACCAACTCTTTTGGATTGGACGAAAAGGAGACGAACTCTCTTAGATTGGACGAAGAGGAGACGAACTCGGCTAGCTTGGACCAAGAGGAGACGGAATCTCTTAGATTGGACGAAGAGGATACGAACTCTCTTAGATTGGACGAAGAGGAAACGAACTCTCCTAGATTGGACCAAAAGGAGACGAACTCTCCTAGATTGGACGAAGAGGAGACGAACTCTCTTAGATTGGACCAAGAGGAGAAGAACTCGGTTAGATTTAACCAAGACGAGACGAAGTCTCTTAGATTGGACTATGAGGACATGAACTCTGTTAGATTGGAACAAGAGAAGACGAACTCGCTATGATTTGACCAAGAGAAGACGAACTCTCCTAGAATCGATGAAGAGGAGATGAACTCTCTTAGCATGGACCTAGAGGACACGAACTCAGTTAGATTGCACCAAGATGACACGAACTCGGTTAGATTGGACCATGAGGAGACGAACTCTGTTAGATTGGACCAAGTGGAGACGAACTCTCTTAGATTGGACGAAGTGGAGATGAACTCTCCCAGATTGGACCAAGAAGAGACGAATTCGACTAGCTTGGACCAAGAGGAGACCAACTGTTTTGGATTGGACGAAGAGGAGACGAACTCTCTTACATTGGACAAGATGAGACGAACTCTCTTAGATTGGAACAAGAGGAGACGAACTCGGTTAGATTGGACAAAGAGGAGGCAAACTCTCTTAGGTTGGACGAAGAGGAGACAAACTCGGCTAGCTCGGACCAAGAGGAGACGAAATCTCTTAGATTGGACGAAGAGGATACGAACTCTCTTTGATTGGACGAAGAGGAAAAGAACTCTCTTAGATTGGACCAAAGGGAGACGAACTCTCCTAGATTGGACGAAGAGGAGACGAACTCTCTTAGATTGGACCAAGACGAGACGAACTCGGTTAGATTTAACCAAGAGGAGACGAAGTCTCTTAGATTGGATTATGAGGATATGAAGTCTGTTAGATTGGACCAAGAGAAGACGAACTCGCTATGATTGGACCAAGAGAAGACGAACTCTCTTAGAATCGATGAGGAGGAGATGAACTCTCTTAGCATGGACCAAGAGGACACGAACTCGGTTTGATTGGAGCAAGATGACACGAACTCAGTTAGATTGGAACAAGTGGAGACGAACTCTCTTAGATTGGACGAAGAGGAGACAAACTCTCTTAGATTGCACCAATAGGAGACGAACTCGACTAGCTTGGACCAAGAGGGGACCAACTCTTTTGGATTGGACGAAGAGGAGACGAACTCTCTTACATGGGACAAGATGAGACGAACTCTCTTAGATTGGACCAAGAGGAGACGAACTCAGTTAGATTGGACAAAGAGGAGGCAAACTCTCTTAGGTAGGACCTAGAGGAGACGAACTCTCTTAGATTGGATGAAGAGGAGAGGAATTCTTTTAGAATGGACCAAGAGGAGACGAACTCTCTTAGAATCGATGAGGAGGAGATGAACTCTCTTAGCATGGACCAAGAGGACACGAACTCGGTTTGATTGGAGCAAGATGACACGAACTCAGTTAGATTGGAACAAGTGGAGACGAACTCTCTTAGATTGGACGAAGAGGAGACAAACTCTCTTAGATTGCACCAATAGGAGACGAACTCGACTAGCTTGGACCAAGAGGGGACCAACTCTTTTGGATTGGACGAAGAGGAGACGAACTCTCTTACATGGGACAAGATGAGACGAACTCTCTTAGATTGGACCAAGAGGAGACGAACTCAGTTAGATTGGACAAAGAGGAGGCAAACTCTCTTAGGTAGGACCTAGAGGAGACGAACTCTCTTAGATTGGATGAAGAGGAGAGGAATTCTTTTAGAATGGACCAAGAGGAGACGAACTCGGTTAGATTGGTGCAACAGGAGACGAACTCTCTTAGATTGGGCAAAGAGGATACGAACACTCATAGATTGGACCATGAGGTGAGTAACTAGGATAGATTGGACCAAGGGAAGAGGAACTCTCTTAGATTGGACTAAGAGGATACAAACAAGGTTAGATTGGACCAAGAGGAGACGAACTCTCTTAGATTGGACGAAGGGGAGACAAACTCTCTTAGATGGGACCAAGAGGGGACGAACTCTCTTACATTGGACGAAGAGGAGAGGAACTCTTTTAGATTGGACCAAGAGGAGAAGAACTCTCTTAGATTGGACGAAGAGGAGACGAACTCTCTTAGATGGGACCAAGAGGAGACGAACTCTGTTACATTGGATGAAGAGGAGAGGAACTCTTTTAGATTGGACCATGAGGAGACGAACTCGGTTAGATTGGACGAAGAGGAGACGAACTCTCATAGATTGGACAAAGAGGATACGAACTCTCATAGATTGGATAATGAGGTGAAGAACTAGGATGGATTGGACTAAGGGAAGAGGAACTCTCTTAGATTGGACTAAGAGGATACAAACTCGGTTAGATTAGACCAAGAGGAGACGAACTCTCTTTGATTGGACGAAGAGGAGACGAACTCTCTTAGATTGGACCAAAGGGAGACGAACTCTCATAGATTGGACTAAGAGGAGACCAACTCTCTTATAATGGACCAAGAGGAGACGAAGTCGGCTAGATTGGACCAAGAGGAGACGAACTTTGTTGGATTGGACCAAGTGAAGACGAACTCAGTATGATAGGACCATGAGAAGACGAACAATCTTTGATTGGACAATGAGGAGACGAACTCTCTTAGATAGGATGAAGAGGAGACGAACTATGTTAGATTGGATTAAGTAAAGACGAACTCCCTTAGATTAGACCAAAAGGAGACGAACTCTATTAGAATGGATCTAGAGGAGACGAACTCGATTGGATTGGACCATGAGGTGAGGAACTCGATTAGATTGGAGAAAGAGGATAGAACTCTCTTAGGTTGGACGAAGAGGAGACAATTCTCTCAGATTGGACCAAGAAGAGACGAACTCGACTAGCTTGGACCAAGAGGAGACCAACTCTTTTGGATTGGACGAAGAGGAGACGAACTCTCTTAGATTGGACGAAGAGGAGACGAACTCGGCTAGTTTGGACCAAGAGGAGACGGAATCTCTTAGATTGGACGAAGAGGATACGAACTCTCTTAGATTGGACGAAGAGGAAACGAACTCTCCTAGATTGGACCAAAAGGAGACGAACTCTCCCAGATTGGACGAAGAGGAGACGAACTCTCTTAGATTGGACCAAGAGGAGAAGAACTCGGTTAGATTTAACCAAGACGAGACGAAGTCTCTTAGATTCGACTATGAGGACATGAACTCTGTTAGATTGGATCAAGAGAAGACGAACTCGCTATGATTCGACCAAGAGAAGACGAACTCTCCTAGAATCGATGAAGAGGAGATGAACTCTCTTAGCATGGACCTAGAGGACACGAACTCAGTTACATTGCACCAAGATGACACGAACTCGGTTAGATTGGACCATGAGGAGACGAACTCTGTTAGATTGGACCAAGTGGAGACGAACTCTCTTAGATTGGACGAAGAGGAGATGAACTCTCCCAGATTGGACCAAGAAGAGACGAATTCGACTAGCTTGGACCAAGAGGAGACCAACTGTTTTGGATTGGACGAAGAGGAGACGAACTCTCTTACATTGGACAAGATGAGACGAACTCTCTTAGATTGGAACAAGAGGAGACGAACTCGGTTAGATTGGACAAAGAGGAGGCAAACTCTCTTAGGTAGGACCAAGACGAGACGAACTCTCTTAGATTGGATGAATAGGAGAGGAATTCTTTTAGAATGGACCAAGAGGAGACGAACTATGTTAGATTGGACCAAGAGGAGACGAACTCTCTTAGATTGGACAAAGGGGATACGAACTCTCATAGATTGGACCATGCGGGGAATAACTAGGATAGATTGGACAAAGGGAAGAGGAACTCTCTTAGATTGGACTAAGAGAATACCAACTCGGTTAGATTGGACCAAGAGGAGACGAACTCTCTTAGATTGGACAAAGAGGATACGAACTCTCATAGATTGGACCATGCGGGGAATAACTAGGATAGATTGGACAAAGGGAAGAGGAACTCTCTTAGATTGGACTAAGAGAATACCAACTCGGTTAGATTGGACCAAGAGGAGACGAACCCGGCTAGATTGGACCAAGAGGAGACGAACTCTGTTGGATTGGACAAAGTGAAGACGAACTTGGAATGATAGGACCATGAGAAGACGAACAATCTTTGATTGGACAATGTGGAGACGAAATCTCTTAGATAGGACCAAGAGGAGACGAACTCTGTTAGATTGGATTAAGTAGAGATGAACTCCCTTAGATTAGACCAAAAGGAGACGAACTCGATTGGATTGGACCCTGAGAAGAGGAACTCGATTAGATTGGAGAAAGAGGAGAGAACTCTCTTAGTTTGGACGAAGAGGAGACGAACTCGGCTAGCTTGGACCAAGAGGAGATGAAATCTCTTAGATTGGACGAAGAGGATACGAACTCTCTTTGATTGGACGAAGAGGAAAAGAACTCTCTTAGATTGGACCAAAGGGAGACGAACTCTCCTAGATTGGACGAAGAGGAGACGAACTCTCTTAGATTGGACCAAGAGGAGACGAACTCTGTTAGATTTAACCAAGAGGAGACGAAGTCTCTTAGATTGGACTATGAGGACATGAACTCTGTTAGATTGGACCAAGAGAAGACGAACTCGCTATGATTGGACCAAGAGAAGACGAAATCTCTTAGAATCGATGAGGAGGAGATGAACTCTCTTAGCATGGACCAAGAGGACACGAACTCGGTTAGATTGGAGCAAGATGACACGAACTCGGTTAGATTGGAACAAGTGGAGACGAACTCTCTTAGATTGGACGAAGAGGAGACAAACTCTCTCAGATTGGACCAAGAGGAGACGAACTCGACTAGCTTTGACCAAGAGGAGACCAACTCTTTTGGATTGGACGAAGAGGAGACGAACTCTCTTGCATTGGACAAGATGAGACGAACTCTCTTAGATTGGACCAAGAGGAGACGAACTAAGTTAGATTGGACAAAGAGGAGGCAAACTCTCTTTGGTAGGACCTAGAGGAGATGAACTCTCTTAGATTGGATGAAGAGGAGAGGAATTCTTTTAGAATGGACCAAGAGGAGACTAACTCGGTTGGATTGGACCAAGAGGAGACGAACTCTCTTAGATTGGGCAAAGTGGATTGGACGAACTCTCTTAGATAGGACCAAGAGTAGACAAACTCCGTTAGATTGAATTATGTAGAGACGAACTCCCTTAGATTGGACCAAAATGAGACGAACTCTGTTAGAATGGATCTAGAGGACACGAACTCGATTGGATTGGACCATGAGGAGAGGAACTCGATTAGATTGGAGAAAGAGGAGAGAACTCTCTTAGGTTGGACGAAGAGGAGACGAACTCTCTTAGATTGGATGAAGAGGAGACGAACTCGGCTAGCTTGGACCAAGAGGAGACGAAATCTCTTAGATTGGACGAAGAGCATACGAACTCTCTTAGATTGGACGAAGAGGAAACGAACTCTCTTAGATTGGATGAAGAGGAGACCAACTCTCTTAGAATGGACCAAGAGGACACAAACTCGGCTAGGTTGGACCAAGAGGAGACGAACTCTGTTGGATTGGACCAAGTGAAGACGAACTCGGTATGATAGGACCATGAGAAGACGATCAATCTTTGATTGGACAATGAGGAGACGAACTCTCTTAGATAGGACCAAGAGGTGACGAACTCTGTTAGATTGAATTAAGTAGAGACGAACTCCCTTAGATTGGACCAAAAGGAGACGTACTCTGTTAGAATGGATCTAGAGGAGATGAACTCGATTGGATTTGACCATGAGGAGAGGAACTCGATTAGATTGCAGAAAGAGCAAAGAACTCTCTTAGGTTGGACGAAGAGGAGACGAACTCTCTAAGATTGGACTAAGAGGAGACGAACTCGGCTAGCTTGGACCAAGGGGAAACGAACTCTCTTAGATTGGACCAAAAGGAGACGAACTCTCCTAGATTGGACGAAGAGGAGACGAACTCTCTTAGATTGGACCAAGATGAGACGAACTCGGTTAGATTGGCCAAAGAGGAGGCGAACTCTCTTAGGTAGGACCAAGAGGAGATGAACTACCTTAGATTGGATGAAGAGGAGAGGAACTCTTTTAGATTGGACCAAGAGGAGAAGAACTCTCTTAGATTGGACAAAGAGGATACGAACTCTCATAGAATGGGCAATGAGTTGAAGAACTAGGATAGATTGGACCAAGGGAAGAGGAACTCTCTTAGATTTGACGAAATCTAAGAGAAATGGAGACAAACTTTCTTAGATTGGACGAAGAGGCGACCAACTCTCTTAGAATGGACCAAGAGGAGACGAACTCTCTTCCATTGGATGAAGAGGAGAGGAACTCATTTAGATTGGACCAAGAGGAGATGAACTCGATTAGATTGGACGAAGAGGAGATGAACTCTCATAGATTGGACAAAGAGGATACAAACTCTCATAGATTGGACAATGAGGTGAAGAACTAGGATAGATTGGACCAAGGGAAGAGGAACTCTCTTAGATTGGACTAAGAGGATACAAACTCGGTTAGATTGAACGAAGAGGAGACGAACACTCTTAGATTGGACGAAGAGGGGACGAACACTCTTAGATTGGACCAAAAGGAGACGAACTCTCTTAGATTGGACGAAGAGGAGACCAACTCTCTTAGAATGGACCAAGAGGAGACGAACTCGGCTAGATTGGACCAAGAGGAGACGAACTGGGTATGATAGGACCATGAGAAGACGACCAAAAGGAGACGAACTCTGTTAGAATGGATCTAGAGGAGACGAACTCGATTGGATTGGAGCATGAGAAGAGGAACTCGATTAGATTGGAGAAAGAGGAGAGAACACTCTTAGGTTGGACGAAGAGGAGACGAACTCGGCTAGCTTGGACCAAGAGGAGCCGAAATCTCTTAGATTGGATGAAGAGGATATGAACTCTCTTAGAGTGGACGAAGAGGAAACGAACTCTCTTAGATTGAACCAAAAGGAGACGAACTCTCCTAGATTGGACAAAGAGGAGACGAACTCTCTTAGATTGGACCAAGAGGAGATGAACTCGGTTAGATTTGACCAAGAGGAGACGAACTCTCTTAGATTGGACTATGAGGATATGAACTCTGTTAGATTGGACCAAGAGAAGACGAAGTCGCTATGATTGGACCAAGAGAAGACGAACTCTCTTAGAATCGATGAAGTGGAGATGAACTCTCTTAGCATGGACCAAGAGGACACGAATTCGGTTAGATTGGACCAAGATGACACGAACTCGGTTAGATTAGACCAAGAGGGGACGAACTCTCTTAGATTGGACCAAGAGGAGATGAACTCTGTTAGATTGGACCAAGTGGAGACGAACTCTCTAAGATTGGACGAAGAGGAGACGAACTCTCAGATTGGACCAAGAGGAGACGAACTCGACTAGCTTGGACCAAGAGTAGACCAACTCTTATGGATTGGACGAAGAGGAGACGAACTCTCTTACATTTGACAAGATGAGACGAACTCTCTTAGAATGGACCAAGAGGAGACGAACTCGGTTAGATTGGACAAAGAGGAGGCAAACTCTCTTGTGTAGGACCTAGAGGAGACAAACTCTCTTAGATTGGACGAAGGGGAGAGGAACTCTCTTAGATTGGACCAAACGGAGACAAACACTCTTAGATTTGATGAAGAGGAGAGGAATTCTTTGAGAATGGAGCAAGAGGAGACGAACTCCGTTAGATTGGACCAAGAGGAGACGAACTCTCTTAGATAGGACAAAGAGGATACGAAGTCTCAGAGATTGGACCATGAGGTGTGGAACTAGGATAGATTGGACCAAGGGAAGAGGAACTCTCTTAGATTGGACAAAGATGATACAAACTCGGTTAGATTGGACCAAGAGGAGGCGAACTCTCTTAGATTGGACGAAGAGGAGAGGAACTCTCTTAGATTGGACCAAAAGGAGACGAACTCTCTTAGATTGGACGAAGAGGAGACCAACTCTCTTAGAATGGACCAAGAGGAGACGAACTCGGCTAGATTGGACCAAGAGGAGACGAACTCTGTTGGATTGGACCAGGTGAAGACGAACTCGGTATGATAGGACCACGAGAAGACGAACAATCTTTGATTGGACAATGAGGAGACGAACTATCTTAGATAGGATTAAGTAGAGACGAACTCGCTAAGATTAGACCAAAAGGAGACGAACTCTGTTAGAATGGATCTAGAGGAGACGAACTCGATTGGATTGGACCATGAGGAGTGGAACTCGATTAGATTGGAGAAAGAGGAGAGAACTCTCTTAAGTTGGACGAAGAGGACACGAACTCTCTTAGATTGGACCAAGAGGAGACGAACTCGGTTAGATTTGACCAAGAGGAGACGAACTCTCTTAGATTGGACTATGACGATATGAACTCTGTTAGATTTGACCGAGAGAAGACGAACTCGCTATGATTGGACCAAGAGAAGACGAACTCTCTTATAATCGATGAAGAGGAGGGGAACTCTCTTAGCATGGACCAAGAGGACACGAACTCGGTTAGATTGGAGCAAGATGACACGAACTCAGTTAGATTGGACCAAGTGGAGACGAACTCTCTTAGATTGGACGAGGAGGAGACCAACTCTCTTAGAATAGACCAAGAGGAGACGAACTCGGCTAGATTGGACCAAGAGGAGACGAACTCTGTTGGATTGGACCAAGTAAAAACGAACTCGGTATGATAGGACCATGAGAAGATGAACAATCTTTGATTGGACAATGAGGAGACGAACTTTCTTAGATAGGACCAAGAGGAGACGAACTCTGTTAGATTGGATTAAGTAGAGACGAACCCCCTTAGATTGTCGTTACCAAAAAAAAAAACTCCCTTAGATTGGACCAAAAGGAGATGAACTCTGTTAGAATGGATCTAGAGGAGACGAACTCGATTGGATTGGCCGATGAGGAGAGGAACTCGATTAGATTGGAGAAAGAGGAGAGAACTCTCTTACGTTGGACGAAGAGGAGACGAACTCTCTTAGATTGGACGAAGAAGAGACG
Organism: Melaleuca quinquenervia; assembly: GCA_030064385.1. Lineage (NCBI taxonomy): Eukaryota > Viridiplantae > Streptophyta > Magnoliopsida > Myrtales > Myrtaceae > Melaleuca > Melaleuca quinquenervia. The sequence continues at coordinate 50,178 of JAPVXF010000038.1, forward strand.
AACTCGGCTAGCTTGGACCAACAGGAGACGAAATCTCTTAGATTGGACGAAGAGGATACGAACTCTCTTAGATTGGACGAAGAGGAAACGAACTCTCTTAGATTGGACCAAAAGGAGACGAACTCTCCTAGATTGGACGAAGAGCAGAATAACTCTCTTAGATTGGACCAAGAGGAGACGAACTCGGTTAGATTTGACCAAGAGGAGACGAACTCTTTTAGATTGGACTATGAGGATATGAACTCTGTTAGATTGGACCGAAAGAAGACGAACTAGCTATGATTGGACCAAGAGAAGACGAACTCTCTTAGAATCGATGAAGAGGAGATGAACTCTCTTAGCATGGACCAAGAGGACACGAACTCGGTTAGATTGGACCAAGATGACACGAACTGGTTAGATTGGACCAAGAGGAGACGAACTCTCTTAGATTGGCCCAAGAGGAGATGAACTCTGTTAGATTGGACAAAGTGGAGACAAACTCTCTTATATTGGACGAAGAGTAGACGAACTCGGCTAGCTTGGACCAAGAGGAGACGAAATCTCCTAGATTGGACGAAGAGGATACGAACTCTCTTAGATTGGACGAAGAGGAAACGAACTCTCTTAGATTGGACCAAAAGGAGACGAACTCTCCTAGATTGGACGAAGAGGAGACGAACTCTCTTAGATTGGACCAAGAGGAGATGAACTCGGTTAGATTTGACCAAGAGGAGACGAACTCTCTTAGATTGGACTATGAGGATATGAACTCTGTTAGATTGGACCGAGACAAGACGACCTCGGCTAGCTTGGACCAAGAGGAGAAGAAATCTCTTCGATTGGACGAAGAGGACACGAACTCGGTTAGATTGGACCAAGATGACACGAACTCGGTTGGATTCGACCAAGAGGAGACGAACTTTCTTAGATTGGACCAAGATGACACGAACTCGGTTGGATTGGACCAAGACGAGACGAACTCTCTTAGATTGGACCAAGAGGAGACGTACTCTGTGAGATTGGACCAAGTGGAGACGAACTCTCTTAGATTGGACGAAGAGGAGACGAACACTCCCAGATTGGACTAAGAGGAGACGAACTCGACTAGCTTGGACCAAGAGGAGACCAACTCTCTTGGATTGGACGAAGAGGAGACGAACTATCTTACATTGGACAAGATGAGACGAACTCTCTTCGATTGGACCAAGAGGAGACGAACTCGGTTAGATTGGACAAAGAGGAGGCAAATTCTCTTAGGTAGGACCAAGAGGAGACGAACTCTCTTAGATTGGACGAAGAGGTGACGAACTCTCTCAGATTGGACCAAGAGGAGACGAACTCAACTAACTTGGACCAAGAGGAGCCATCTCTCTTGGATTGGACGAAGAGGAGACGAACTCGACTACCTTGGACCAAGAGGAGACCAACTCTCTTGGATTGGACGAAGAGGAGACGAACTCTATTACATTGGACAAGATGAGACGAACTCTCATCGATTGGACCAAGAGGAGACGAACTCGGTCAGATTGGACAAAGAGGAGGCAAACTCTCCTAGGTAGGACCAAGAGGAGACGAACTCTCTTAGATTGGACGAAGAGGTGACGAACTCTCTCAGAATGGACCAAGAGGAGACGAACTCGACCAAGTTGGACCAAGAGGAGCCAACTCTCTTGGATTGGACAAAGAGGAGATGAACTCTCTTACATTGGACAAGCGGAGACGAACTCTCTTGGATTGGACCAAGAGGAGACGAACTCGGTCAGATTGGACAAAGAGGAGGCAAACTCTCTTAGGTAGGACCAAGAGGAGACGAACTCTCTTAGATTGGACGAAGAGGTGACGAACTCTCTCTAATTGGACCAAGAGGAGACAAACTCGACCAGGTTGGACCAAGAGGAGCCAACTCTCTCGGATTGGATAAAGAGGAGACGAACTCTCTTGGATTGGACCAAGAGGAGACGAACTCGGTTAGATTGGACAAAGAGGAGGCAAACACCCTTAGGTAGGACCAAGAGGATACGAACTCTCGTAGATTGGACCATGAGGCGAAGAACTAGGATAGCTTGGACCATGGGAAGAGGATCTCTTAGATTGGACTAAGAGGATACAAACTCGGTTAGATGGACCAAGAGGAGACGAACTCTCTTAGATTGGACGAAGAGGAGACGAACTCTCTTAGATTGGACCAAAAGGAGACGAACTCTCTTACATTGGACAAAGATGGGACAAACTCTGTTAGATTGGACCCAGAGAAGACGAACTTTCTTAGATTGGAGCAAGAGGAGACGAACTGGCTACGATTGGACCAAGAGGAGACGAACTCAGTTAGATTGGATTAAGTAGAGACGAACTCCCTTAGATTGGACCAAGAGGAGGCGAACTCTGTTAGATTGGATTAAGTAGAGGCGAACCCTTAGATTGGACCAAGAGGAGACGAACTCTGTCAGAATGGATCTAGAGTAGACAAACTCGATTGGATTGGACCATGAGGAGACGAACTCGATTTGATTGGAGAAAGAGGTGAGAACTCTCTTAGGTTGGACGAAGAGGAAACGAACTCTCTTTCATTGGACGAAGAGGAGACGAACTCGGCTAGGTTGAACCAAGAAGTGACGACATCTCTTAGGTTGGACGAAGAGGATACGAACTCTCTTAGATTGGACGAAGAGGAAACGAACTCTCTTAGATTGGACCAAAAGGACACGTACTCTCCTAGATTGGACGAGCAGGAGACGAACTCTCTTAGATTGGACCAAGAGGAGACGAACTCGGTTAGATTCGACCAAGAGGAGACGAACTCTCTTAGATTGGACTATGAGGATATGAACTCTGTTAGATTGGACCGAGAGAAGACGAACTCTCTTACAATCGATGAAGAGGAGATGAACTCTGTTAGCATGGACGAAGAGGACACGAACTCGGTAGATTGGACCAAGATGACATGAACTCGGTCAGATTGGACCAAGAGGAAACGAACTCTATTAGATTGGACCAAGTGGAGACGAACTCTCTTAGATTGGACCAAGAGGAGACGAACTCGACTAGCTTGATCCAAGAGGAGACGAACTCTCTTAGATTGGACGAAGAGGTGACGAACTCTCTCAGATTGGACCAAGTGGAGACGAACTCGACCAGGTTGGACCAAGAGGAGCCAACTCTCTTGGATTGGACAAAGAGGAGACGAACTCTCTTGGATTGGACCAAGAGGAGACGAACTCGGTTAGATTGGACAAAGAGGAGGCAAACACCCTTAGATTGGACAAAGAGGATGCGAACTCTCATAGATTGGACCACGAGGTGAAGAACTAGGACAGATTGGAGCAAGGGAAGAGGAACTCTCTCAGATTGGACTAAGAGGATACAAACTCGATTAGATTGGACCAAGAGGAGACGAACTCTCTTAGATTGGACCAAGTGGAGAAGAACACTCTTAGATTGGACCAAGTGGAGACGAACTCTCTCAGATTGGACCAAGAGGAGACGAACTCGACTAGCTTGGACCAAGAGTAGACCAACTCTCTTGGATTGGACGAAGAGGAGATGAACTCTCTTACATTGGACAAGATGAGACGAACTCTCTTAGATTGGACCAAGAGGAGATGAACTCGGTTAGATTGGACAAAGAGGAGGCAAACTCTCTTAGGTAAGACCAAGAGGTGACGAACTCTCTTTGATTGGATGAAGAAGAGAGGAACTCTTGTAGAATGGACAAGAGGAGACGAACTCTCTTAGATTGGACAAAGAGGATACGAACTCTCATAGATTGGACAAAGAGCATACGAACTCTCATAAATTCGACCATGAGGTGAAGAACTAGGATAGATTGGAGCAAGGGAAGAGCAACTCTCTTAGATTGGACTAAGAGGATACAAACTCGGTTAGATTGGACCAAGAGGAGACGAACTCTCTTAGATTGGACGAAGAGGAGACGAACTCTCTTAGATTGGACCAAAAGTAGATGAACTCTCTGAGATTGGACGATGAAGAGACCAACTCTCTTAGAATGGACCAAGACGAGACGAACTCCGCTAGATTGGACCAAGAGAAGACGAACTCTGTTGGATTGGACCAAGTGAAGACGAACAATCTTTGATTGGACAATGAGGAGACGAACTCTCTTAGATAGGACCAAGAGGAGACGAACTCTATTAGATTGGATTAAGTAGAGACGAACCCCCTTAGATTGGACCAAATGGAGACGAACTCTGTTAGAATGGATCTAGAGGAGACGAACTCGATTGGATTGGACCATGAGGAGAGGAACTCGGTTAGATTGGAGAAAGTGGCGAGAACTCTCTTAGGTTGGACGAAGAGGAGACGAACTCTCTTAGATTGGACGAAGAGGTGACGAACTCGGCTAGCTTGGACCAAGAGGAGAAGAAATCTCTTAGATTGGACGAAGAGGATACGAACCCTCTTAGATTGGACCAAACGGAGACGAACTCTCCTAGATTGGACGAAGAGGAGACGAACTCTCTTAAATTGGAGCTAGAGGAGACGAACTCGGTTAGATTTGACCAAGAGGAGACGAACTCTCTTAGATTGGACTATGAGGATATGAACTCTGTTAGATTGGACCGAGAGAAGACGAACTCTCTTACAATCGATGAAGAGGAGATGAACTCTGTTAGCATGGACGAAGAGGACACGAACTCGGTAGATTGGACCAAGATGACATGAACTCGGTCAGATTGGACCAAGAGGAAACGAACTCTATTAGATTGGACCAAGTGGAGACGAACTCTCTTAGATTGGACCAAGAGGAGACGAACTCGACTAGCTTGAACCAAGAGGAGACGAACTCTCTTAGATTGGACGAAGAGGTGACGAACTCTCTCAGATTGGACCAAGTGGAGACGAACTCGACCAGGTTGGACCAAGAGGAGCCAACTCTCTTGGATTGGACCAAGAGGAGACGAACTCGGTTAGATTGGACAAAGAGGAGGCAAACACCCTTAGATTGGACAAAGAGGATGCGAACTCTCATAGATTGGACCACGAGGTGAAGAACTAGGACAGATTGGAGCAAGGGAAGAGGAACTCTCTTAGATTGGACTAAGAGGATACAAACTCGATTAGATTGGACCAAGAGGAGACGAACTCTCTTAGATTGGACCAAGTGGAGAAGAACACTCTTAGATTGGACCAAGTGGAGACGAACTCTCTCAGATTGGACCAAGAGGAGACGAACTCGACTAGCTTGGACCAAGAGTAGACCAACTCTCCTGGATTGGACGAAGAGGAGATGAACTCTCTTACATTGGACAAGATGAGACGAACTCTCTTAGATTGGACCAAGAGGAGACGAACTCGGTTAGATTGGACAAAGAGGAGGCAAACTCTCTTAGGTAAGACCAAGAGGTGACGAACTCTCTTTGATTGGATGAAGAAGAGAGGAACTCTTGTAGAATGGACAAGAGGAGACGAACTCTCTTAGATTGGACAAAGAGGATACGAACTCTCATAGATTGGACAAAGAGGATACGAACTCTCATAGATTCGACCATGAGGTGAAGAACTAGGATAGATTGGAGCAAGGGAAGAGCAACTCTCTTAGATTGGACTAAGAGGATACAAACTCGGTTAGATTGGACCAAGAGGAGATGAACTCTCTTAGATTGGACGAAGAGGAGACGAACTCTCTTAGATTGGACCAAAAGTAGATGAACTCTCTGAGATTGGACGATGAAGAGACCAACTCTCTTAGAATGGACCAAGAGGAGACGAACTCCGCTAGATTGGACCAAGAGAAGACGAACTCTGTTGGATTGGACCAAGTGAAGATGAACAATCTTTGATTGGACAATGAGGAGACGAACTCTCTTAGATAGGACCAAGAGGAGACGAACTCTATTAGATTGGATTAAGTAGAGACGAACCCCCTTAGATTGGACCAAATGGAGACGAACTCTGTTAGAATGGATCTAGAGGAGACGAACTCGATTGGATTGGACCATGAGGAGAGGAACTCGGTTAGATTGGAGAAAGAGGCGAGAACTCTCTTAGGTTGGACGAAGAGGAGACGAACTCTCTTAGATTGGACGAAGAGGTGACGAACTCGGCTAGCTTGGACCAAGAGGAGAAGAAATCTCTTAGATTGGACGAAGAGGATACGAACCCTCTTAGATTGGACCAAACGGAGACGAACTCTTCTAGATTGGACGAAGAGGAGACGAACTCTCTTAAATTGGAGCTAGAGGAGACGAACTCGGTTAGATTTGACCAACAGGAGACGAACTCTCTTAGATTGGACTATGAGGATGTGAACTTTGTTAGATTGGACCGAGAAAAGACGAACTCGCTATGATTGGACCAAAAGAAGACGAACTCTCTTAGAATCTATGAAGAGGAGATGAACTCTGTTAGCATGGACGAAGAGGACACGAACTCTCTTAGATTGGACCAAGAGGAGACAAACTCGGTTAGATTTGACCAAGAGGAGACGAACTCTCTTAGATTGGACTATGAGGATATGAACTCTGTAAGATTGGACCGAGAAAAGACGAACTCGCTATGATTGGACCAAGAGAAGACGAACTCTCTTAGAATCGATGAAGAGGAGATGAACTCTCTTCGCATGGACCAAGAGGACACGAACTCGGTTAGATTGGAGCAAGGTGACACGAATTCGTTAGATTGGACCAAGAGGAGACGAACTCTCTTAGATTGGACCATGAGAAGACGAACTCCCTTAGATTGGACCAAGAGGAGACGAACTCCGTTAAATTGATTAAGTAGAGGCGAACACTTAGATTGGACCATGAGGAGACGAACTCTGTTAAAATGGATCAAGAGTAGACGAACTCGATTGGATTGGACCATGAGGAGACGAACTCGATTAGATTGGAGAAAGAGGACAGAACTCTCTTAGGCTGGACGAAGAGGATACGAACTCTCTTAGATTGGACGAAAAGGAAACGAACTCTATTAGATTGGACCAACAGGAAACGTACTCTCCTAGATTGGACGAAGAGGAGACGAACTCTCTTAGATTGGACCAAGAGGAGACGAACTCGACAGTTTGGACCAAGGGGAGACCAACTCTCTTGGATTGGACGAAGAGGAGACGAACTCTCTTACATTGGACAAGATGAGACGGACTCTTTTAGATTGGACGGAGAGGAGACGAACTCGGTTAGATTGGACAAAGAAGAGGCGAACTCTCTTAGATTGGACCGAGCGGACACGAACTCGGTTAGATTGGTCAAAGAGGAGGCGAACTCTCTTAGATTGGACCAAGGGGAGACGAACTCAGTTAGATTGGATTAACTAGACACGAACACCCAATGATTTCACTAGGTGGAGACGAACTCTCTTAAAATTGGACGAAGAGGAAATGAACTATCTTAGATTGGACCAAAAGGAGACGAACTCTCCTAGATTGGACGAAGAGTAGACAAACTCCCTCAGATTGGACCAAGTGGAGATGAACTCGACTTGCTTGGACCAAGAGGAGACCAACTCTCTTGGATTGGACGAAGAGGAGACGAACTCTCTTAGATTGGACCAAGAGGAGACGAACTCGAATAGCTTGGACCAAGAGGAGACCAACTCTATTGGATTGGACGAAGAGGAGACGAACTCTCTTACATTGGACAAAGATGAGACAAACTCTGTAAGATTGGACCCAGAGAAGACGAACTTTCTTAGATTGGAGCAAGAGGAGACGAACTGGCTACGATTGGACCAAGAGGAGACGAACTCAGTTAGATTGGATTAAGTAGAGACGAACTCCCTTAGATTGGACCAAGAGGAGACGAACTCTGTTAGAATGGATCTAGAGTAGACGAACTCGATTGGATTGGACCATGAGGAGACGAACTCGATTAGATTGGAGAAAGAGGAGAGAACTCTCTTAGGTTGGACGAAGAGGAAACGAACTCTCTTTGATTGGAAGAAGAGGAGACGAACTCGGCTAGGTTGAACCAAGAAGTGACGACATCTCTTAGGTTGGACGAAGAGGATACGAACTCTCTTTGATTGGACGAAGAGGAAACGAACTCTCTTAGATTGGACCAAAAGGAGACGTACTCTCCTAGATTGGACAAGGAGGAGACGAACTCTCTTAGATTGGACCAAGAGGAGACGAACTCGGTTAGATTCGACCAAGAGGAGACGAACTCTCTTAGAATGGACTATGAGGATATGAACTCTGTTAGATTGGACCGAGAGAAGACGAACTCGCTATGATTGGACCAAGAGAAGACGAACTCTCTTAGAATCGATGAAGAGGAGATGAACTCTGTTAGCATGGACGAAGAGGACACGAACTCGGTAGATCGGACCAAGATGACATGAACTCGGTCAGATTGGACCAAGAGGAGACGAAGTCTCTTAGATTAGACCAAGAGGAAACGAACTCTGTTAGATTGGACCAAGTGGAGACGAACTCTCTTAGATTGGACCAAGAGGAGACGAACTCAACTAGCTTGAACCAAGAGGAGACGAACTCTCTTGGATTGGACGAAGAGGAGACGAACTCTCTTACATTGGACCAAGAGGAGACGTACTCGACTAGCTTGGACGAAGAGGAGACCAACTCTCTTAGATTGGACGAAGAGGAGACGAACTCTCTTTGATTGGACCAAGAGGAGACGACCTCAACTAGCTTGGACCAAGAGGAGACGAACTCTTTTGGATTGGACGAAGAGGAGACGAACTCTCTTACATTGGACAAAGATGAGACGAACACTGTTAGATTGGACCAAGAGAAGACGAACTTTCTTAGATTGGAGCAAGAGCAGACGAACTCAGTTACATTGGATTAAGTAGAGACGAACTCCCTTAGATTGGACCAAGAGGAAACGAACTCCGTTAGATTGGATTAAGTAGAGGCAAACCCTTAGATTGGACCAAGAGGAGACGAACTCTAATAAAATGGATCAACAGTAGACGAACTCGATTGGATTGGATATGAGGAGACGAACTCGATTAGATTTGAGAAAGAGCACAGAACTCTCTTAGGTTGGACGAAGAGGAAACGAACTCTCTTAGATTGGACGAAGAGGAGACGAACTCAGCTAGCTTGAACCAAGAAGAGACGAAATCTCTTAGGCTGGACGAAGAGGATACGAACTCTCTTAGATTGGACGAAGAGGAAACAAACTCTGTTAGATTGGACCAACAGGAGACGTACTCTCCTAGATTGGACGAAGAGGAGACGAACTCTCTTACATTGGACAAGATTAGACGAACTCTCTTAGATTGGACCGAGATGAGACGAACTCGGTTAGATTGGACAAAGAAGAGGCGAACTCTCTTAGATTGGACCGAGAGGACACGAACTCGATTTGATTGGTCAAAGAGGAGGTGAACTCTCTTAGATTGGACCAAGTGGAGACGAACTCAGTTAGATTGGATTAACTAGACCCGGACTCCCAATGATTTGACTAGGAGGAGACGAACTCTCTTAAATTGGACAAAGAGGAAACGAACTATCTTAGATTGGACCAAAAGGAGACGAACTCTTCTAGATTGGACGAAGAGTAGACAAACTCTCTTAGATTGGACCAAGAGGAGACGAACTCGGTTAGATTGGACAAAGAGGAGGCGAACTCTATTAGAATGGACTAAGGGGAGAGGAACTCAGTTTGATTGGATTAACTAGACATGAACACCCTATGATTTGACCAGTAGGAGACGAACTCTCCTAGATTGGACGAAGAGGAGAATAACTTTCTTAGATTGGACCAAGAGGAGACGAACTCGGTTAGATTGGACTAAGAGGAGGCGAACTCTTTTAGATTGGACCAAGGAGAGACGAACTCGGTTAGATTGGATTAACTAGACACGAACACCCTTTGATTTAACCAGTAGGAGACGAACTCTCTTAGATTGGACGAAGAGGAGAGTAACTCTCTTAGATTGGACCAACAGGAGACGAACTCTCCTAGATTGGAAGAAGAGCAGACAAACTCTTATAGATTGGACCAAGAGGAGACGAACTCGGTTAGATTAGACCAAGAGGAGATGAACTCTCTTAGATTAGACAATGAGGAAATGAACTCTGTTAGATTGGACCAAGAGAAGACGAACTCTCTTTGAATGGATGCAGAGGAGATGAACTCTCTTAGGATGGACCAAGAGGACACGAACTCGGTTAGATTGGACCATGAGGTGACGAACTCTCTTAGATTGGACCAAGAGGAGAGGAACTCGGTTAGATTGGACCAAGCGGAGACGAACACTCTTAGATTGGACGAAGAGGAGACGAACTCTCTCAGATTGGACCAAGAGGAGAGGAACTCGACTAGTTTGGATCAAGAGGAGACCCACTCTCATCAATTGGACGAAGAGGAGACGAACTATCTTAGATTGGACCAAGAGCCGACGAACACGGTTAGATTGGACCACGTGGAGACGAACTCTCTTAGATTGGAGGAAGAGGAGACGAACTCCCTCAGATTGGACCAAGTGGAGATGAACTCGACTTGCTTGGACCAAGAGGAGACCAACTCACTTGGGTTGGACGAAGAGGAGACGAACTCTCTTAGATTGGACCAAGAGGAGACGAACTCGAATAGCTTGGACCAAGAGGAGACCAACTCTATTGGATTGGACGAAGAGGAGACGAACTCTTACATTGGACAAAGATGAGACAAACTCTGTTAGATTGGACAAAGAGGAGGCGAACTCTCTTAGATTGGACCAAGGGGAGACGAACTCGGTTAGATTGGATTAACTAGACCCGAACTCCCTATGATTTGACCAAGAGGAGTCGAACTCTCTTAGATTGGACTAACAGGGAACAAACTCTCATTGATTGGACCAAGAGGAGACGAACTCTCTTAGATTGGACCAAGAGGAGATGAACTCGGTTCCATTGGACCAAGTGGAGACGAATTCTCCTAGAATGGACGAACAGGAGACGAACTCTCTTAGATTGGACCAAGAGGAGACGAACTCGGTTAGATTGGACCAAGAGGAGACGAACTCGGTTAGATTTGACCAAGAGGAGACAAACTCTCTTAGATTGGACCAAGAGGAGACGAACTCGGTTAGATTGGACCAAGAGGAGACGAACTCTCTTAGATAGGACTAAGAGGATACGAACTCTCATAGATTGGACCATGAGGTGAACAACTCGATTAGATTGGACCAAGAGAAGACGAACTCTCTTAGATTGGACTAAGAGGATACAAACTCGGTTAGATTGGACCAAGAGGAGACAAACTCTCTTAGATTGGACCAAAAGGAAACGAACTCTCTGAGATTGGACGAAGGGGAGACCAACTCTCACAGATTGGACCAAGAGGAGACGAACTCGGCTAGATTGGACCAAGAGGAGACGAACTCTGTTAGATTGGAGCAAGAGAAGACGACTCGGTATGATAGGACCATCAGAAGATGAACTCTCTTAGAATCAACAATGAGGAGACGAACTCTCTTAGATAGGACCAAGAGGAGACGAACTCAGTTAGAATGGATCACGAGGAGACGAACTAGATTGGATTGGACCATGAGGAGACGAACTCGATTAGATTGGAGAAAGAGGAGACAACTCTCTTAGGTTGGACGAAGAGGAAACGAACTCTTTTAGATTGGACGAAGAGCAGACGAACTCGGCTAGCTTGAACCAAGAAGAGACGAAATCCTTTAGGTTGGATGAAGAGGATACGAACTCTATTAGATTGGACGAAGAGGAAACGAACTCTCTTAGATTGGACCAACAGGAGACGTACTCTCCTAGATTGGACGAAGAGGAGACGAACTCTCTTAGATTGGACCAAGAGGAGACGAACTCGGTTACATTTGACAAAGAGAAGATGAACTCTCTTAGATTGGACAATGAGGATATGAACTCTATTAGATTGGAGCAAGAGAAGACGAACTCGCTATGATTGGACCAAGAGGTGAGGAACTCTCTTAGCATGGACCAAGAGGACACGAACTCGGTTAGATTGGAACAAGAGGACACGAACTCGGTTAGATTGGACCAAGAGGAGACGAACTCTCTTAAATTGGACCAAGAGGAGACGAACTCGGTTAGATTGGACCAACTGGAGACGAAGTCTCTTAGATTGGACGAAGAGGAGACGAAGTCTCTCAGATTGGACCAAGAGGAGATAAACTCGACTAGCTTGGACCAAGAGGAGACCAACTCTCATGGATTGGACGAAGAGGAGACGAACTCTCTTAGATTGGACCAAGAGGAGACGAGCTCGACTAGCTTGGACCAAGACGAGACCAACTCTCTTGGATTGGACAAAGAGGAGAGGAACTCTCTTACATTGTACAAGATGAGACGAACTCTCTTAGATTGGACCAAGAGGAGACGAACTCGGTTGGATTGGACAAAGAGAAGACAAACTCGGTATGATAGCACCAAGAGAAGACAAACTCTCTTCGATTAGACGAAGATGACACGAACTCTCTTAGATTGGACCAAGAGGAGACGAACTCTGTTAGAATGGATCAAGAGGAGACGAACTCAATTAGAATGGATCAAAAGGAGACGAACTCAATTAGATTGCGAAAAGTGGTGACGAACTCTCTTAGGTTGGACGAAGAGGAGACAAACTCTCTTAGATTGGACGAAGAGGATATGAACTCGGCTAGCTTGGACCAAGAGGAGACGAACTCGACCAGCTTGCACAAAGAGGAGACCAACTCTCATGGATTGGACGAAGAGGAGACGAACTCTCTTGGATTGGACCAAGAGGAGACGACCTCGACTAGCTTGGACCAAGAGGAGACCAACTCTCTTGGATTGGACGAAGAGGAGACGAACTCTCTTACATTGGACAAGATGAGACGAACTCTCTTAGATTGGACCAAGAGGAGACGAACTCGGTTGGACTGGACAAAGAGAAGACGAACTCGGTATGATAGCACCAAGAGAAGACAAACTCTATTCGATTAGACGAAGACGAGACGAACTCTCTTAGATTGGACCAAGAGGAGACGAACTTTGTTAGAATGGATCAAGAGGAGACGAACTCTGTTAGAATAGATCAGGAGGAGAGCAACTCGATTAGATTGCAAAAAGTGGTGACGAACTCTCTTAGATTGGACGAAGAGGAGATGAACTCGGCTAGCTTGGACCAAGACGAGACGAACTCAACTGGCTTACACCAAGAGGAGACCAACTCTCATGGATTGGACGAAGAGGAGACGAACTCTCTTGGATTGGACCAAGAGGAGACGAACTCGACTAGCTTGGACCAAGAGGAGACCAACTCTCTCGGATTGGACGAAGAGGAGACGAACTCTCTTCGATTCGACGAAGAGGAGACCAACGCTCTTAGATTGGACCAAGAGGAGATGAACTCGGCTAGTTTGACCAAGGGGGGACGAACTCTGCTAGATTGGACCAAGAGAAGACGAACTCGGTTTGATAGGACCATGAGAAGATGAACTCTCTTAGATTGAACAATGTGGAGACGAACTATCTTAGATAGGACCAAGAGGAGACGAACTCAGTTAGATTGGATTAAGTAGAGACGAACTCCCTTAGATTGGACCAAGAGGAGACGAACTCTGTTAGAATGGATCAAGAGGAGACGAAGTTTATTAGATTGCAGATAGTGGTGACGAACCCTCTTAGGTTGGACGAAGAGGAGACAAACTCTCTTAGCATGGACGAAGAGGAGATGAACTCGGCTAGCTTGGACCAAGAGGAGATGAAATCTCTTAGATTGGACGAAGAGGGGACGAACTCTCTTAGATTGGACCAAAAGGAGACGAACTCTCTTAGATTGGACGAAGAGGAGACCAACTCTCTTAGATTGGACCAAGAGGAGACGAACTCGGCTAGTTTGACCAAGGGGAGACGAACTCTGCCAGATTGGACCTAGAGAAGACGAACTCGGTATGATAGGACCATGAGTAGACGAAGTCTCTTAGTTTGGACAATGTGGAGACGAACTATCTTAGATAGGACCAAGAGGAGACGAACTATGTCAGATTGGATCACGAGAAGACGAACTCGGTTAGATTGGACCAAGAGAAGACGAACTCTCTTTGGTTGGACCAAGAGGAGACGAACCCTCTTAGATTGGACGAAGAGGAGAGGAACACTTTTAGAATGGACCAAGAGGAGACGAACTCTGTTAGATTGGACCAAGAGGAGACGAAATCTCTTGGATTGGACTAAGAGGATACGAACTCTCATAGATTGGACCATGAGGTCAAGAACTCGGTTAGATTGGACCAAGAGAAGACGAACACTCTTAGATTGGACTAAGAGGATACAAACTCAGTTAGATTGGACCAAGAGGAGACGAACTCTCTTAGAATGGACGAAGAGGGGACGAACTCTCTTAGATTGGACCAAAAGGAGACGAACTCTCTTAGATTGGACAAAGAGGAGACCAACTCTCTTAGATTGGACGAAGAGGAGACGAACTCGGCTAGTTTGACAAAGGGGAGACGAACTTTGTTGGATTGGACCAAGTGAAGACGAACTCGGTATGATAGGACCATGAGAAGACGAACAATCTTTGATTGGACAATGAGGAGACGAACTCTCTTAGATAGGATGAAGAGGAGACGAACTATGTTAGATTGGATAAAGTAAAGACGAACTCCCTTAGATTAGACCAAAAGGAGACGAACTCTGTTAGAATGGATCAAGAGGAGACGAACTCGATTAGATTGCAGAAAGTGGTGACGAACTCTCTTAGGTTGGACGAAGAGCAGACAAACTCTCTTAGATTGGACGAAGAGGAGAGGAACTCGGCTATCTTGGATTAAGAGGAGACAAAATCTCTTAGATTGGACGAAGAGGATACGAACTCTCTTAGATTGGACGAAGAGGAAACGAACTCTCTTAGATTGGACCAAAAGGAGACGAACTCTCCTAGATTGGACGAAGAGAACACGAACTCTCTTAGATTGGCTGTTAGAATGGATCAAGAGGAGACGAACTCGATTAGATTGGACCACGTGGAGACGAACTCGATTAGGTTGGACAAAGAGGAGACGAACTATCTTAGGTTGGACCATGAGGAGACGAACACTCTTAGATTGGACAAAGAGGAGACGAATTAGATTGGATGAAGACGAGACAAACTCTCTCAGAATGGACCAAGAGGAGACGAACTCGGTTAAATTGGACCAAGAGGAGATGAACTCTCTTAGATTGGACTAAGAGGACACAAACTCTCATAGATTGGACCATGAGGTCAAGAACTCGGTTAAATTGGACCAAGAGAAGACGAACACTCTTAGATTGGACTAAGAGGATACAAACTCGGTCAGATTGGACCAAAAGGAGACGAACTCTCTTAGATTGGACGAAGAGGAGACGAACTCTCTTAGATTGGACGAAGACGAGGCCAACTCTCTTAGATTGGACCAAGAGGAGACGAACTCGGCTAGTTTGACCAAGGGGAGACGAACTCTGCTAGATTGGACCAAGAGAGGACGAACTCGGTATGATAGGACCATGAGAAGACGCACTCTCTTAGATTAGACAATGAGGAGACGAACTATCTTAGATAGGACCAAGAGGAGACGAACTCAGTTAGATTGGATTAAGTAGAGACGAACTCCCCTAGATTGGACCAAGAGGAGACGAACTCTGTTAGAATGGACCAAGAGGAGACGAACTCGATTAGATTGCAGAAAGTGGTGACAAACTCTCTTAGGTTGGACGAAGAGGAGACAAACTCTCTTAGATTGGACGAAAAGGAGATGAACTCGGCTAGCTTGGACCAAGTGGAGACGAAATCTCTCAGATTGGATGAAGAGAATACGAACTCTCTGAGATTGGACGAAGAGGAATCGAACTCTCTTAGATTGGACCAAAAGCAGTCGAACTTTCCTAGATTGGACGAAGAAAACACGAACTCTCTTAGATTGGACCAAGAGGAGACGAACTCTGTTAGAATGGATCAAGAGGAGACGAACTCGATTAGATTGGACAAAGAGGAGACGAACTATCTTAGGTTGGACCATGAGGAGACGAACACTCTTAGATTGGACGAAGAGGTGACGAACTCTGTTAGATTGGATGAAGACGAGACGAACCCTCTCAGAATGGACCATGAGGAGACGAACTCGGTTAAATTGGACCAAGAGGAGACGAACTCTCTTAGATTTGCTTACTTACCAAAAAAAAAAACTCTCTTAGATTGGACTAAGAGGATACGATCTCTCATAGATTGGACCTTGAGGTCAAGAACTCGGTTAGATTGGACCGAGAGAAGACGAACACTCTTAGATTGGACCAAGAGGAGACGAACTCTCTTAGATTGGACCAAGTGGAGACGAACTCTCTTAGATTGGACCAAGTGGAGACGAACTCTCTTAGATTGAACTCTCTTAGATTGGACGAAAATGATACCAACTCTCTTAGATTGGACCAAGAGAGGACGAACTCGGTAAGATTGGATTAAGAGGAAACGGACTTTCTTAGATAGGACAAAGAGGAGACGAACTCTCTTAGATTCGATGAAGAGGAGACGGAATCTCTTATATTGGACCAAGAGGAGACGAACTCGGTTACATTGGATAAAGAGGAGACGTACTCTCTTAGATTGGACTAAGAGGATACGAACACTCTTAGATTGGACCAAGAGGAGATGAACTCTCTTAAATTGGATTGAGTGGACACAAACTCTGTTAGATTAGACCATGAGAAGACGAGACGAACTCGGTTAGATTGGATCAAGAGGAGACGAACTCGGTTTGATAGAACCAAGAGGAGACGAACTATCTTAGATTGGACCAAGAGGAGACGAACTCGGTGAGATTGGACAAAGAGGAGGCGAACTCTCTTAGATCGGACCAAGGAGAGACGAACTTGGTTAGGTTGGACCAACTGGAGACGAAGGAGACGAAGTCTCTTAGATTGGACGAAGAGGAGACGAACTGGGTGAGATTGGACAAACAGGAGGCGAACTCTCTTAGATCGGACCATGGTGAGACGAACTTGGTTAGGTTGGACCAATTGGAGACGAAGTCTCTCAGATTGGACCAAGAGGAGACGAACTTGGTTAGATAGGACAAAGACGAGACGAACTCGATTAGATTGGAAAAAGAGGAGGGGAACCCTCTTAGATTGGACCAAGCGGAGACGAACTCCGTTGGATTGGATTAACTACATACGAACACCCTCAGATTAGACCAAGAGGAGGCAAACTTTCTTAGATTGGATCGAGGGGTGACGAAGCTGGTTAGATTGGACCAATAGGAGACGAACTCTCTTAAATTGGACCAAGAGAAGATGAACTCGGTAAGATTGGACCAAGAGGAGACAAACTCTCTTAGATTGGACCAAGAGGTGACGAACTCGATTAGATTGGACCAAGTGGCGACGAACTCGCTTAGATTTGCCGAAGAGGAGACGAACTCTCTTAGATTGGACCAAGAGGAGACGAACTCTCTTAGAATGGACGAAGAGGATACGATCTCTCTTAGATTGGACAAAGAGAAGACAAACTCGGTATGATTGCACGAAGAGGAGACGAAGACTATTAGATTGGATGAAGAGGTGATGACCTCGGTTAGATTGGACCAAGAGGAAACGAACTCTCTTAGATTGGACCAAGAGTAGACGAACTCGGTTAGATTGAATAAAGAGTAGACAAACTCTCTTAGATTGAACAAAGAGGATACGAACACTCTTAGAATGGACCAAGAGGAGACAAACTCGCTTACAATGAACTGAGAGGATACAAACTCTATTAGATTGGACCATGAGAAGACGAACTTGGTACAATAGGACCAGGAGGAGACGAACGCTCTTAAATTGATCAAGAGGAGACGAACTCGGTTAGATTGGAACAAGATGAGACGGACTTTCTTAGATTGGACGAAGAGGACACGAACTCGGTTAGATTGGACAAAGAGGAGACGAACTCTCTTAGATTGGACCAAGAGGAGACGAAGTTGATTAGATTGGACAAAGAGGAAGCGAACTCTCTTAGATTGGACCAAGGAGAGACGAACTTGGTTAGATTGGATTAACTCGAGACAAATACCCTTAGATTGGACCAAGAGGAGACAAACTATGTTAGAATGGATTAATTAGAGGCAAACCCCCATTGATTGAACCAAGTGGAGACGAAATATGTTAGATTGGATCAAGAGGAGATGAACTCGATTAGAGGGGATCATGAGGGGACGAACTCTCTTATATTGGACGAAGAAGAGACGAACTATCTTCGATTGTACCAAGAGGAGACAAACTCTCTTAGATTAGACGAGGAGGAGACGAACTTGGTTAGATTGGACAAAGAGGAGACGAACTCGTTCAGATTGGGCCAAGAGGAGGGGAACTCACTTAGATTGGACCAAGGGGAGACGAACTCGGTTAGATTGAATTAACTATAGATGAACACCCGTAGATTGGACCAAGAGGAGACGAACTCTCTTAAATTGGACAAAGAGGATACGAACTCTCTTAGATAGGACAAAGAGGAGACGAAGTCGATTAGATTGGACCAACAGGAGACGAACTCTCTTAAATTGGACCAAGAGGAGACGAACTCTCTTAGATTGGACCATGAGTAGACGAACTCTCTTAGATTGGACGAATACGAGATGAACTCTCTTAGATTAGATCAACCAGAGACGACCTCGGTTAAATTGGACCAAGATGACACGAACTCTCTTACATTGGACAAAGAGGAGACGAAATCTCTTAGATTGGACCAAGAGGAGAAGAAATCGGTTAGGTTGGACCAATTGGAGACGAAGTCTCCTAGATTGGACGAGGAGGAGACGAACTCGGTTAGATTGGACAAAGAGGAGACGAACTCGATTAGATTGGACAAAGAGGAGGGGAAGTCTCTATGATTGGACCAAGGGGAGACGAATTCGGTTAGATTGGATTAACTATAGACGAACACTCTTAGATTAGACCAAGAGGAGACGAACTCTCTTAGATTGGATCGAGGGGAGACGAAGTCGGTTAGATTGGACCAAGAGGAGACGAACTCTCTTAAATTGGACAAAGAGGATACGAACACTCTTAGATTGGATCAAGAGAAGATCAACTCGGTAAGATTGGACCAAGGGGAGACGAAATCTCTTAGATTGGACCAAGAGGTGACGAACTCGGTGAGATTGGACCAAGTGGCGACGAACTCTCTTAGATTGGCCGAAGAGGAAACGAACTCTCTTAGATTGGACCAAGAGGAGACGAACTCTCTTATATTGGACAAAGAGGAGAGGAACTCTCTTAGATTGGACAAAGACGATACGAACTCTCATAGATTGGACCAAGAGAAGACGAACTCGGTATGATTGGACAAAGATGAGATGAACTCTCTTAGATTGGACGAAGAGGAGACGAACTCTCCTAGATCGGACTAAGAGGAGACGAACTCGGTTAGATTGGATAAAGAGGAGACGAACTCTCTCAGATTGGATTGAGAGGATACGAACTCTGTTAGATTAGGCCATGAGAAGACGAACATGGTACGATAGGCCGAAGAGGAGACGAACTCTCTTAGATCAGACCAAGACGAGACGAACTCTCTTAGATTGGACGAAGAGGATACGAACTCTCTTAGATTGGACCAAGAGAATACGAACTCGGTATGATTGGACCAAGAGGAGATTAACTCCTTTAGATTGGACGAAGATGTGACGAACTCGGTAAGATTGCATAAAGAGGAGACAAACTCTCTTAGATTGGACGAAGAGGAGACGAACTCTCTTAGATTGGACCAAGAGGAGACGAACTCTCTTAGATCAGACCAAGAGGAGACGAACTCTCTTAGATTGGACGAAGAGGATACTAACTCTCTTAGATTGGACCAAGAGAAGACGAACTCGGTATGATTGGACCAAGAGGAGATGAACTCCTTTAGATTGGACGAAGATGTGACGAACTCGGTAAGATTGCATAAAGAGGAGACGAACTCTCTTAGATTGGACGAAGAGGAGACGAACTCTCTTAGATTGGACCAAGAGGAGACGAACTCTCTTAGATCAGACCAAGAGGAGACGAACTCTCTTAGATTGGACGAAGAGGATACGAACTCTCTTAGATTGGACCAAGAGAAGACGAACTCGGTATGATTGGACCAAGAAGAGATGAACTCCTTTAGATTGGACGAAGATGTGACGAACTCGGTAAGATTGCATAAAGAGGAGACGAACTCTCTTAGATTGGACGAAGAGGAGATGAACTCTCTTAGATTGGACCAAGAGGAGACGAACTCTCTTAGATCAGACCAAGAGGAGACAAACTCTCTTAGATTGGACCAAGAAAAGACGAACTCGGTATGATTGGACCAACAGGAGATGAACTCCTTTAGATTGGACGACGATGTGACGAACTCGGTAAGATTGCATAAAGAGGAGACGAACTCTCTTAGATTGGACGAAGAGGAGACGAACTCTCTTAGGTTAGACCAACAGGAGACGAACTCTCTTAGATTGCACTGAGAGTATACGAACTCTGTTAGATTAGACCACGAGAAGACGAACTTGGTACGATAGGACCAAGAGGAGACGAACTGTCTTAGATTGGACAAAGAGGAGACGTACGCTCTTGGATTCGATCAAGAGGAGACGAAATCGGTTAGATTGGATTAAGTAGAGACGAACTCGGTTAGATTGCACCAAGAGGAGACGAACTCTCTTAGATTGGACCAAGAGGGGACGAACTCTCTTATATTGGACCAAGAGGAGAGGAACTCTCTTAGATTGGACAAAGACGATACGAACTCTCTTAGATTGGACCAAGAGAAGACGAACTCGGTACGATTGGACAAAGAGGAGACGAAGTCTCTTAGATTGGACGAAGAGGACACGAACACTCTTAGATCGGACCAAGAGGAGACGAACTCGGTTAGATTGGATAAAGAGGAGACGAACTCTCTCAGATTGGACTGAGAGGATACGAACTCTGTTAGATTAGGCAATGAGAAGACGAACATGGTAAGATTGGCCGAAGAGGAGACGAACTCTCTTAGATCAGACCAAGAGGAGATGAACACTCTTAGATTAGACGAAGAGGATATGAACTCTCTTAGATTGGACCAAGAGAAGACGAACTCGGTATGATTGGACCAAGAGGAGATTAACTCTTTTAGATTGGACGAAGATGTGACGAATTCGCTAAGATTGGACCAAGAGGGGAGGAACTCTCTTATATTGGACCAAGAGGAGAGGAACACTCTTAGATTGGATGAAGACGATACGAACTCTCTTAGATTGGACCAAGAGAAGACGAACTCGGTACGATTGGACAAAGAGGAGACGAAGTCTCTTAGATGGGACGAAGAGGAGACGAAGTCTCTTAGATCGGACCAAGAGGAGACGAACTCTCTTAGATTGGACTAAGAGGATACGAACACTCTTAGGTTGGACCAAGAGGAGACGAACTCTCGTAGATTGCACTGAGAGTATACGAACTCTGTTAGATTAGACCACGAGAATACGAACTTGGTACGATAGGACCAAGAGAAGACGAACGCTCTTAGATTGGATCAAGAGGAGACGAACTCGGCTAGATTGGATTAAGTAGAGATGAACTCGGTTAGATTGGACCAAGTGGAGACGAACTCGCTTAGATTGGACCAAGTGGCGATGAACTCGCCTAGATAGGCTGAAGAGGAGACGAACTCTCTTAGATTGGACCAAGAGCAGACGAACTCTCTTAAATTGGACTAAGAGGATACGAACTCTCTAAGATTGGACCAAGAGAAGACGAACTCGGTGTGATTGGACCTAGAGGAGTTGAACTCTTTTATATTGGACGAAGATGTGACGAACTAGGTTAGATTGGACCAAGAGGAGACGAACTCTCTTAGATTGGACCAAGAGGGCACGAACTCTCTTATATTGGACCATGAGGAGAGGAACTCTCTTAGATTGGACGAAGACGATACGAACTCTCTTAGATTGGACCAAGAGAAGACGAGCTCGGTACGATTGGACAAAGAGGAGACTAACTCTCTTTGATTGGACGAAGAGGAGACGAACTCTCCTAGATCGGACAAAGGGGAGACGAACTTGGTTAGATTGGATAAAGAGGAGACGAACTCTATCAGATTGGATTGAGGGGATACGAACTCAGTTAGATTAGGCCATGAGAAGACAAACATGGTACGATAGGCTGAAGAGGAGACGAACTCCCTTAGATCAGTCCAAGAGGAGACGAACTCTCTTAGATTGGACAAAGAGGTTACGAACTCTCTTAGATTGGACCAAGAGAAGACGAACTCGGTATGATTGCACCCAGAGGAGATGAACTCTTTTAGATTGGACGAAGATGTGACGAACTCGGTAAGATTGGATAAAGAGGAGACGAACTCTCTTAGATTGGACGAAGAGGAGACGAACTCTCTTAGATTGGACCAAGAGGAGACGAACTCGGTTAGATTGGATAAAGAGGAGACGAACTCTCTTAGATTGGACTAAGAGGATACGAACACACTTAGGTTGGACCAGGAGGCGACGAACACTCTTAGAATGCACTAAGAGGATACGAACTCTGTTAGATTAGACCACGAGAAGACGAACTAGGAACGATAGGACCAAGAGGAGACGAACTGTCTTAGATTGGACAAAGAGGAGACCAACGCTCTTAGATTGGATCAAGAGGAGACGAACTCGGTTAGATTGGATTATGTAAACACGAACTTGGTATGATTGGACCAAGTGGAGACGAATTTGCTTATATTGGACCAAGTGGCGACGAACTCGCCTACATAGGCTGAAGAGGAGACGAACTCTCTTAGATTGGACCAAGAGCAGACGAAATTTCTTAGATTGGACTAAGAGGATACGAAGTCTCTAAAATTGGACCAAGAGTGGACGAACTCAGTATGCTTGGACCAAGAGGAGTTGAACTCTTTTATATTGGACGAAGATGTGACGAACTAATGTAGATTGGACCAAGAGGAGACGAACTCTCTTAGATTGGACCAAGAGGGGACGAACTCTCTTAGATTGGACCAAGAGGAGAGGAACTCTATTAGATTGGATGAAGACGATACGAACTCTCTTAGATTGGACCAAGAGAAGACGAACTCAGTACGATTGGTCCAAGAGGAGACGAACACACTTAGATTGGACGAAGTGGAGACGAACTCTCTTAGATCGGACCAAGAGGAGACGAACTCGGTTAGATTGGATAAAGAGCAGACGAACTCTCTCAGATTTGATTGAGAGGATACGAACTCTGTTTGATTAGGCCATGAGAAGACGAACATGGTACGATAGGCCGAAGAGGAGACGAACTCTCTTAGATTGGACGAAGAGGATACGAACTCTCTTAGATTGGATCAAGAGAAGACGAACTCGGTATGATTGGACCAGGAGGAGATGAACGCTTTTAGATTGGACGAAGATGTGACGAACTCGGTAAGATTGGATAAAGAGGAGACAAACTGTCTTAGATTGGACCAAGAGGAGACGAACTCGGTTAGATTGGATAAAGCGGAGACGAACTCTCTTAGATTGGACTAAGAGGATACGAACACACTTAGGTTAGACCAAGAGGAGATGAACTCTCCTAGATTGCACTGAGAGTATACAAACTCTGTTAGCTAGACCACGAGAAGACGAACTTGGTACGATAGGACCAAGAGGAGACGAACTATCTTAGATTGGACAAAGAGGAGACGAACGCTCTTAGATTGGACAAAAAGGAGATGAACTCGGTTAGATTGGATTAAGTAGAGACGAACTTGGTTAGCTTGGACCAAGTGGAGACAAACTCTCTCAGATTGGAGCAAGTGGTGACGAACTCTCTCAGATTGGACCAAGAGGAGACGAACTTTCTCAGATTGGACCAAGAGGAGGCCAACTCGGTTAGGTTGGACCAAGTGGAGAAAAACTCTCTTAGATTACACGAAGAGGAGACGAACTTCCTTAGATTGGACCAAGAGGTGAGTTACTCTCTTTGATCCGACCAAGGAGAGACGAACTTCCTTAGATTGGATTAACTCGAGACAAACACCCTTAGATTGGACCAAAAGGAGACGAACTTTCTTAGATTCGATCAAGAGGAGACGAACTTTCTTAGATTCGATCAAGAGGAGATGAACTCGGTTAGATTGGACCAGGAGGAGACTAACTCTCTTAGATAGAACCAAGAGGAGACGAACTCTCTTCGATTGGACCAAGAGGAGACGAACTCGGACATATTGGACAAAGAGGAGGCGAACACACTTAGATTGGACGAAGGAGAGACGAACTTGATTAGGTTGGACCAACTGGAGACGAAGTCTATTAGATTGGACGAGGAGGAGACGAACTCGGATTCATTGGACAAAGAGGACACGAACTCGATTAGATTGGACAAAGAGGGGGGAACTCTCTTAGATTGGACCGAGGGGAGACGAACTTGGTTAGATTGGATGAACTATAGACGATCACCATTAGATTGGTATTTACCAAAAAAAAACACCCTTACATTGGACCAAGAGGAGACGAACTTTCTAAGATTGGATTGAGGGGAGACGAAGTCGGTCAGATTGGACCAAGAGGAGACGAACCCTCTTAAATTGGACAAAGAGGATACGAACTCTCTTAGATTGGACCAACAGAAGACGAACTCGGTAAGATTGGACCATGAGGAGACGAACTCTCTTAGATTGGACGAAGACGAGACGAACTCTCTTAGATTGGACCAAGAGGTGACGAACTAAGTTAGATTGGAGCAAGTGGCGACGAACTCTCTTAAATTGGCCAAAGAGGAGACGAACTCTCTTAGATTGGACCAAGAGGAGACGAACTCTCTTAGATTGTACGAAGAGGATACAAACTCTCCTAGATTGGACCAAGAGAATACGAACTCGGTATGATTGGACCAAGAGTAGACGAACTCTTTTAGATTGGACGAAGAGGTGACGAACTCAGTTAGATTGGACCAAGAGGAGACGAACTCTCTTAGATTGGACCAAGAGGAGACGAATTCTCTTAGATTGGACCAAGAGGAGAGGAACTCTCTTAGATTGGACGAAGACGATACGAACTCTCTTAGGTTGGACCAATAGAAGTCGAACTCGGTAAGATTAGACAAACAGGAGACGAACTCTCTTAGATTGGATGAAGAGGAAATGAACTATCTTCGATTGTGCCAAGAGGAGACCAACTCTCTTAGATTGGACCAAGAGGAGACGAACTCGGTTAGATTGGACGAAGAGTAGACGAACTCTCTCAGATTGGACAAAGAGGCGACAAACTTCCGTAAATTAGACTAAGAGGAGACGAATTTGGTTAGATTGGATTAACTAGAGACGAACACCCTCGGATTGGACCGAGAGTAGACGAACTCTATTAGAATGTACTAAGAGGAGACGAACACTCTTTAATTGGACCAATAGGAGATGAACTCTCTTAGATTGGTCCAAGAGGAGATGAACTCGGTTAGGTTGGACCAAGAGGAGACGAACTAACTTAGATTGGGCAAAGAGGATACGAACTCCCCTAGATTGGTTTAAGTAGAGGCGAACTCCCTTTGATTGGACCAAGAGGAGACGAACTATGTTAGAATGGATCAAGAGGAGACGAACTCGATTAGATTGGACCATCAGGAGACAAACTTGCTTAGATTGGACCATGAGGGGACAAGCTCGGTAAGATTGGACAAAGAGGAGACGAACCCTCTTAGATTGGACGAAGAGGAGACAAACATTCTTAGATTGGACCAAGAGAAGACGAACTCTCTTAGGTTGGACGAAGAGGAGATGAACACTCTTAAATTGGACACGAACTTTCTTACATTGGACCCAGAGGAGACGAACTCTCTTAGATTGGACCACGAGTAGACGAACTCTCTTAGATTGGACGAAGAGGAGACGAACTCTCTTAGATTGGACGAAGAGGAGACGAACTCTCTTAGATTGGATCAACCGGAGACGAACTCTGTTAAATTGGACAAAGAGGACACGAACTCTCTTAGATTGGACAAGAGGAGACGAACTCTCTTAGATTGGATGAAGAGGAAACGAACTATCTTCGATTGTGCCAAGAGGAGACCAACTCTCTTAGATTGGACCAAGAGGAAACGAACTCGGTTAGATTGGACGAAGAGTAGACGAACTCTCTCAGATTGGACCAAGAGGTGACAAACTCTCTCAAATTGGACCATGAGGAGACGAACACTCTCAGATTGGACAAAGAGGCGACAAACTTCCGTAGATTAGACAAAGAGGAGACGAATTCGGTTAGATTGGATTGACTACAGACGAACACCCTTGGATTGGACCGAGAGTAGACGAACTCTATTAGAATGTACTAAGAGGACACGAACACTCTTTAATTGGACCAATAGGAGATGAACTCTCTTAGATTGGTCCAAGAGGAGATGAACTCGGTTAGGTTGGACCAAGAGGAGACGAACTAACTTAGATTGGGCAAAGAGGATACGAACTCCCCTAGATTGGTTTAAGTAGAGGCGAACTCCCTTAGATTGGACCAAGAGGAGACGAACTATGTTAGAACGGATCAAGAGCAGACGAACTCGATTAGATTGGACCATCAGGAGACAAACTTGCTTAGATTGGACCATGAGGGGACAAGCTCGGTAAGATTGGACAAAGAGGAGACCAACCCTCTTAGATTGGACGAAGAGGAGACAAACATTCTTAGATTGGACCAAGAGGAGACGAACTCTCTTAGATTGGACGAAGAGGAGATGAACACTCTTAAATTGGACATGAACTTTCTTACATTGGACCCAGAGGAGACGAACTCTCTTAGATTGGACCACGAGTAGACGAACTCTCTTAGATTGGACGAAGAGGAGACGAACTCTCTTAGATTGGATCAACCGGAGACGAACTCTGTTAAATTGGACAAAGAGGACACGAACTCTCTTAGATTGGACAAGAGGAGACGAACTCGGTTAGGTTGGACCAACTGGAGACGAAGTCTCCTAGATTGCACGAAGAGGAGACGAACTCGGTTAGATTGGACAAAGAGGTAACGAACTCTCTCAGACTGGACCAAGAGGAGATGAACTCTCTCAGACTGGACCAAGAGGAGATGAACTCTCTCAGATTGGACCACGAGGAGACAAACTCGGTTAGGTTGGACCAAGTGGAGACGAACTCTCTTAGATTGGACGAAGAGGAGACGAACTTCCTTAGATTGGACCTAGAGGAGACTAACTCTCATAGATAGAGCCAAGAGGAGACGAACTCAGTTAGGTTGGACTAAGAGGAGACGAACTCGGTTAGGTTGGACCAACTGGAGTCGAAGTCTCCTAGATTGCATGAAGAGGAGACGAACTCGGTTAGATTGGACAAAGAGGTAACGAACTCTCTCAGACTGGACCAACAGGAGACGAACTCTCTCAGATTGGACCACATGGAGACGAACTCTCTTAGATTGGACGAAGAGGAGATGAACTTCTTTAGATTGGACCTAGAGGAGACTAACTCTCTTTGATAGAACCAAGAGGAGACGAACACGGTTAGATTGGACAAAGAGGATGGGAACTCTCTTAGATCGAACCAAGGAGAGACGAACTTGGTTAGGTTGGACCAACTGGAGACGAAGTCTCTTAGATTGGATGAAGACGAGACGGACTCGGTTTGATTGGACAAAGAGGAGGGGAACTCTATTAGATTCGACCAAGGGGAGACGAACTCGGTTAGATTGGACTAACTATAGACGAACACCCTTAGATTGGACCAAGAGGAGACGAACTCTCCTAAATTGGACCAAGAGGAGACGAACTCTCATAAATTGGACAAAGAGGATACGAACACTCTTAGATTGGACCAAGAGAAGACGAACTCGGTAAGATTGGACCAAGAGGAGACGAACTATCTTAGATTGGACGAAGAGGAGACGAACTCTGTTAGATTGGACCAAGAGGTGACGAACTCGGTTAGATTGGACCAAGTGGCGACGATCTCTCTTAGATTGGCCGACGAGGAGACGAACTCTCTTATATTGGACGAAGAGGACACGAACTCTCTTAAATTAGACCAAGAGAAGACGAACTCGGTATGATTGGAGCAGGAGGAGACGAACTCGGTTAGATTGGACCAAGAGGAGACGAACTCTCTTAGATTGGACCAAGTGGTGACGAACTCTCATAGATTGGACCAAGTGGAGACGAACTCCCATAGATTGGACCAAGTGGCGACGATCTCTCTTAGATTGGCCGACGAGGAGACGAACTCTCTTAGATTGGAGGAAGAGGATACGAACTCTCTTAGATTGGACGAAGAGGATACGAACTCTATTAGATTGGACTAACAGAAGACGAACTCTGTAAGATTGGACAAAGAGGAGACGAACTCTCTAAGATTGGACCAAGAGGAGACAAACTCGGTTAGATTGGATAAAGGGGAGACGAAGTCTCTTAGATTGGACTAAGAGGATACGAACACTCTTATATTGGACCAAGAGGAGACGAACTCTCTTAGATTGCACTGAGAGGATACGAAGTTTGTAAGATAAGACCATGAGAAGACGAACTTGGTACGATAGGACCAAGAGAAGACGAACTGTCTTAGATTGGACGAAGAGGAGACGAACGCTCTTAGATTGGATCAAGAGGAGACAGACGCTCTTAGATTGGATCAAGTGAAGACGAACTCGGTTAGATTGGATTAAGAAGAGACGAACTCCCAAAGATTGGACCAAGAGGAGACAAACTATGTTTGAATGGATTAAGCAGAGGCGAACCCTCATAGATTGGTCCAAGATGAGACGAACTATGTTAAATTGGATCAAGAGGACACGAACTCAGTTAGATTGGACAAAGAGGAGCGGAACTATCTTATATTGGACCAAGGGGAGACGAACTCGGTTAGATTGGATTAACTATTGACGAATACCCTTAGATTGGACCAAGAGGAGACGAACTTTCTTAGATTGGATCGAGGAGAGACGAAGTCGGTTAGATTGGACCAAGAGGAGATGAACTCTCCTAAATTGGACAAAGAGGATACGAACACTCTTAGATTGGACCAAGAGAAGACGAACTCGGTAAGATTGGACCAAGAGGAGACGAACTATTTTAGATTGGACGAAGAGGAGACGAACTCTCTTAGATTGGACCAAGAGGTGACGAACTCGATTAGATTGGACCAAGTAGCGACGATCTCTCTTAGATTGGCCGACGAGGAGACGAACTCTCATAGATTGGACCAACAGGTGACGAACACTCTTAGATTGGACAAAGAGGATACGAACTCTCTTAGATTGGACCAAGAGAAGACGAACTTGGTATGATTGGACCAAGAGGAGACAAACACTTTTTGATTGGACGAACAGGTGACGAACTCGGTTAGATTGGACCAAGAGGAGACGAACTCTCTTAGATTGGACCAAGTGGAGATGAACTCTCTTAGATTGGACCAAGAGGAGGGAACTCTCTAAGATTGGACGAAGAGGATGCAAACTCTCTTAGATTGGACGAAGAGGAGTCAAACTCGGTTAGATTGGATAAAGAGGAGACGAACTCTATTAGATTGGACTAAGAGGAAACGAACACTCTTAGATTCGACCAAGAGGAGAAGAACTCTCTTAGATTGCATGTGGAGGATACGAACTCTGTAAGATTAGACCATGAGAAGACGAACTTGGTACGATAGGACCAAGAGAAGCCGAACTGTCTTAGATTGGACGAAGAGGAGACGAATGCTCTTAGATTGGATCAAGAGGAGACGAACGCTCTTAGATTGGGTCAAGAGAAGACGAACTCGATTATATTGGATTTAGAAGAGACGAACTCCCTAAAATTGGACCAAGAGGAGACAAACTATGATAGAATGGATCAAGTAGAGACAAACTATGTTAGAATGGACCAAGATTTGACGAACTATGTTAGATTGGATCAAGAGGAGACGAACTACGTTAGATTGGATGAAGAGGAGACGAACTCGATTAGAGTGGACCATGAGTGGACGAACTCGGTTAGATTGCACCATGAGGGGACAAACTCCGTGAGAATAGATCAACATGAGACGAACTCTCTCAGATTGGACCAACAGGAGACGAACTCAGTTAGATTGGACAAAGAGGAGGCGAACTCTCATAGATTGGACCAAGGGGAGACGAACTCGGTCAGATTGGATTAAGTAGAGACGAACACCCTTAGATTGGAATTTACCAACAAAAGAACCCCTAGATTGGACCAAAAGGAGACGACCTCCCTTAGAGTGGATCAAGAAGAGACGAACTCTCTTAGATTGGACGAAAAAGAGACGAACTCTCTTAGATCGGACCAAGAGGAGACGAACTCGGTTATATTGGATAAAGAGGAGACGAACTAAGTTAGATTGAACACGGTTAGATTGGAACAAGATGAGATGAACTCTCTTTGATTGGACGAAGAGGACATGAACTCGGTTAGATTGGACCAAGAGGAGACTAACTCTCTTAGTTTGAAGCAAGAGGAGACGAACACTCTTAGATTGGACCAAGAGGAGACGAACTCGTTTAGATTGGACAAAGATGAGGCGAACTCTCTTAGATTGGACCACAGAGAGACGAACTTGGTTAGATTGGATTAACTCGAGACGAGCACCATTAGATTAGACCAAGACGACATGAACTCGATTAGAGTGGACCATGAGGGGACGAACTCGGTTAGATTGCACCATGAGGGGACAAACTTAGTGAGATTAGACCATGATGAGACGAACAAAAAAAAAAACTCTCTTAGATTGGACAAAGAGGAGACGAACTCTTTTAGGTTGGACCAAGAGGAGAAGAACTCTCTTAGATTGGACAAAGAGGATACGAACTCTCTTAGATTGGACCAAGAGGAGACGAACTCTCTCAGATTGGACCAAGAGGAGACGAACTCGGTTAGGTTTGGCCAAGTGGAGACGAGCTCTCGTAGATTGGACGAAGAGGAGACGAACTTCCTTATATTGGACGAAGAGGAGATGAACTGGTTAGAATAGATTAACGAGAGACGAGCATCCTTGGATTGGGCCGAGAGTAGACGAACTCTCTTAGATTGGACTAAGTGGACATGAACTCTCTTCAATTGGACCCATGGGATACGAACTCTTCTAGATTGGACCAAGAGAAGACTAACTTTGTACGATTAGACAATGAGGAGACGAACTCTCTTAGATTGGACCAAGAGGAGACGAACTCGGTCAGATTGGATAAAGAGGAGACGAACTCTCTTTGATTGGACTAAGAAGATACGAACACTCTTAGATTGGACCAAGAGAAGTCGAACACTCTTTGATTGGCCTAAGAAGATACGAACACTCGTAGATTAGACTGAGAGGATACGAACTCTGTTGGATTAGACCAATAGGAGAGAAACTATCTTAGATTGGACGAAGAGGAGACAAACGCCCTTAGATTGGATCAAGAGGAGACGAACTCGGTTAGATTGGATTAAGTAGAGACGAACTCCCATAGATTGGACCAAGAGGACACAAATTCAGTTGGAATGGATTAAGTAGAGGCGAACTCCCATAGATTGGACGAAGATGAGACGAACTATGACAGATTGGATCAAGAGGATACGAACTTGATTAGAGTGGACCATGAGGGGACGAACTCATTTAGATTGCACTATGAGGGGACAAACTCGGTGAAATTAGACCAAGATGAGACGAACACTTTTAGATTGGACGAAGAGGAGACTGACTCTCTTAGATTGGACCAAAAGGAGACGAACTCTCGTAGATTAGACAAAGAGGAGGCGAACTCTTTTAGATTGGACCAAGGGGGGACGAACTCGGTTAGATTGGTTTAACTAGAGACGAACACCCTTAGATTGGAATTTAGCAAAAACAAAACCCCTTAGATTGGACCAAAAGGAGACGAACTCTCTTAGATTGGATCAAGAGGAGACGAACTCTCTTAGAGTTGACTAAGA
The DNA here is from genome assembly GCA_030064385.1 of Melaleuca quinquenervia. Lineage (NCBI taxonomy): Eukaryota > Viridiplantae > Streptophyta > Magnoliopsida > Myrtales > Myrtaceae > Melaleuca > Melaleuca quinquenervia. The sequence continues at coordinate 81,880 of JAPVXF010000038.1, forward strand.
GAAGACGAACTCTCTTAGATTGTGCCAAGAGGAGACGAACTCTCTTAGATTGGACCAAGAGGAGACGAACACGGTTAGGTTGAACCAAGAGGAGACGAACTAACTTAGATTGGACGAAGAGGGTACGAACTCTCTTAGAATGGATCAAGAGGAGACGAACTCGGTTAGATTGGACCAAGAGGAGACGAACTCTCTCAGATTGGGCAAAGAGGCGAACTCCCATAGAATGGACCAAGAGGAGACGAACTATATTAGATTGGATCAAGAGGAGACGAACTCGATTAGAGTGGACCATGAGGGGACGAACTCAGTTAGATTGCACAATGAGGGGACAAACTCGGTGAAATTAGACCAAGATGAGACGAACTCTTTTAGATTGGACGAAGAGGAGACTGACTCTCTTAGATTGGACCAAGAGGAGACGAACTCTCGTAGATTAGACAAAGAGGAGGCAAACTCTTTTAGATTAGACCAAGGGGAGACGAACTCGGTTAGATTGCTTTAACTAGAGACGAACACCCTTAGATTGGAATTTAGCAAAAAAAAAACCCCTTAGATTGGATCAAAAGGATACGAACTCTCTTAGATTGGATCAAGAGGAGACGAATTCTCTTAGAGTGGACTAAGAGAAGACGAACTCTCTTAGATTGTGCCAAGAGGAGACGAACTCTCTTAGATTGGACCAAGAGGAGACGAACTCGGTTAGGTTGAACCAAGAGGAGACGAACTAACTTAGATTGGACGAAGAGGGGACGAACTCTCTTAGATTGGATCAAGAGGAGACGAACTCGGTTAGATTGGACCAAGAGGAGACGAACTCTCTCAAATTGGGCAAAGAGCCGAACTCCCATAGAATGGACCAAGAGGAGACGAACTATATTAGATTGGATAAAGAGGAGACGAACTCGATTAGAGTGGACTATGAGGGGATGAACTCTGTTAGATTGCACAATGAGCGGACAAACTCGGTGAAATTAGACCAAGATGAGACGAACTCTTTTAGATTGGACGAAGAGGAGACTGACTCTCTTAGATTGGACCAAGAGGAGACGAACTCTCGTAGATTAGACAAAGAGTAGGGGAACTCTTTTTGATTGGACCAAGGGGAGACGAACTCGGTTAGATTGCTTTAACTAGAGACGAACACCCTTAGATTGGAATTTAGCAAAAAAAAAACCCGTAAGATTGGACCAAAAGGAGACGAACTCTCTTAGATTGGATCAAGAGGAGACGAACTCTCTTAGATTGGACTAAGAGAAAACGAACTGTCTTTGATTGTGCCAAGAGGAGAAGAACTCTCTTTGATTGGACCAAGAGGAGACAAACTCTCCCAGATTGGACCAAGAAGAGACGAACTCGGTTAGGTTTGGCCAAGTGGAGACGAGCTCTCGTAGAATGGACGAAGAGGAGACGAACTTCCTTAGATTGGACGAAGAGGAGACGAACTGGTTAGAATAGATTAACGTGAGGCGAGCATCCTTGGATTGGGCCGAGAGTAGACGAACTCTCTTAGATTGGACTAAGTGGACATGAACTCTCTTCAATTCGACCCATAGGATACGAACTCTTCTAGATTGGACCAAGAGAAGACGAACTCGGTACGATTAGATAAGGAGGAGACGAACTCTCTTAGACTGGACCAAGAGGAGACGAACTGTCTTTGATTGGACTAAGAAGATACGAACACTGTTAGATTGGACCAAGAGAAGTCGAACTCTCGTAGATTAGACTGAGAGGATACGAACTCTGTTGGATTAGACCATTAGGAGAGTAACTGACTTAGATTGGACGAAGAGGAGACAAACTCCCTTAGATTGGATCAAGAGGAGACGAACTCGGCTAGATTGGATTAAGTAGAGACGAACTCCCATAGATTGGACCAAGAGGACAGAAATTCTGTTGGAATGGATTAAGTAGAGGAGAACTCCCATAGATTGGACGAAGATGAGAAGAACTATGACAGATTTGATCAAGAGGAGATGAACTCGATTCGAGTGGACCATGAGGGGACGAACTCAATTAGATTGCACGATGAGGGGACAAACTCGGTGAAATTAGACCAAGATGAGACGAACTCTCTTAGAGTGGACTAAGAGAAGACGAACTCTCTTAGATTGTGCCAAGAGGAGACGAACTCTCTCAGATTGGACCAAGAGGAGACGAACTCGTTTAGGTTGAACCAAGACGAGACGAACTAACTTAGATTGGACGAAGAGGGGACGAACTCTCTTAGATTGGATCAAGAGGAGACGAACTCGGTTAGATTGGACCAAGAGGAGACGAACTCTCTCAGATTGGGCAAAGCGGCAAACTCCCATAGATTGGACGAAGATGAGACGAACTATGACAGATTGGATCAACAGGAAATGAACTCGATTAGAGTGGACCATGAGGGGACGAACTCTGTTAGATTGCACTATGAGGGGACAAACTCGGTGAAATTAGACCAAGATGAGACGAACTCTTTTAGATTGGACGAAGAGGAGACTGACTCTCTTAGATTGGACCAAGAGGAGACGAACTCTCGTAGATTAGACAAAGAGGAGGCGAACTCTTTTAGATTGGACCAAGGGGAGACGAACTCGGTTAGATTGGTTTAACTAGAGACGAACACCCATAGATTGGAATTTAGCAAAAAAAAAACCCCTTAGATTGGACCAAAAGGATACGAACTCTCTTAGATTGGATCAAGAGGAGACGAACTCTCTTAGAGTGGACTAAGAGAAGACGAACTCTCTTAGATTGTGCCAAGAGGAGACGAACTCTCTTAGATTGGACCAAGAGGAGACGAACTCGGTTAGGTTGAACCAAGAGGAGACGAACTAACTTAGATTGGACGAAGAGGGGACGAACTCTCTTAGATTGGATCAAGAGGAGACGAACTCGGTTAGATTGGACCAAGAGGAGACGAACTCTCTCAGATTGGGCAAAGAGGCGAACTCCCATAGAATGGACCAAGAGGAGACGAACTATGTTAGATTGGATCAAGAGGAGAAGAACTCGATTAGAGTGGACCATGAGGGGACGAACTCGGTTAGATTGCACTATGAGCGGACAAACTCGATGAAATTAGACCAAGATGAGACGAACTCTTTTAGATTGGACGAAGAGGAGACTGACTCTCTTAGATTGGACCAAGAGGAGACGAACTATCGTAGATTAGACAAAGAGGAGGCGAATTCTTTTAGATTGGACCAGGGGGAGACGAACTCGGTTAGATTGGTTTAACTAGAGACGAACACCCTTAGATTGGAATTTAGCAAAAAAATAAACCCCTTAGATTGGACCAAAAGGAGACGAACTCTCTTAGATTGGATCAAGAGGAGACGAACTCTCTTAGAGTGGACTAAGAAAAGACCAACTCTCTTAGATTGTGCCAAGAGGAGACGAACTCTCTTAGATTGGACCAAGAGGAGACGAACTCGGTTAGGTTGAACCAAGAGGAGACGAACTAAATTAGATTGGACGAAGAGGGGACGAACTCTCTTAGATTGGATCAAGAGGAGACGAACTCGGTTAGATTGGACCAAGAGGAGACGAACTCTCTCAGATTGGGCAAAGAGGCAAACTCCCATAGATTGGACGAAGATGAGATGAACTATGACAGATTGGATCAAGAGGAAATGAACTCGATTAGAGTGGACCATGAGGGGACGAACTCTGTTAGATTGCACTATGAGGGGACAAACTCGGTGAAATTAGACCAAGATGAGACGAACTCTTTTAGATTGGACGAAGAGGACACTGACTCTCTTAGATTGGACCAAGAGGAGACGAACTCTCGTAGATTAGACAAAGAGGAGGCGAACTCTTTTAGATTGGACCAAGGAGAGAGGAACTCGGTTAGATTGGTTTAACTAGAGACGAACACCCTTAGATTGGATTTTAGCAAAAAAAAACCCCTTAGATTGGACCAAAAGGAGACGAACTCTCTTAGATTGAATCAAGAGGAGACGAACTCTCTTAGATTGGACTAAGAGAAGACGAACTCTCTTAGATTGTGCCAAGAGGAGACGAACTCTCTTAGATTGGACCAAGAGGAGACGAACTCGGTTTGGTTGATACAAGAGGACACGAACTAACTTAGATTGGACGATGAAGGGACGAACTCTCCTAGATTGGATCAAGAAGAGACGAACTCGGTTAGATTGGACCAAGAGGAGACGAACTCTCTCAGATTGGGCAAAGAGGCAAACTCCCATAGAATGGACCAAGTGGAGACGAACTATGTTAGATTGGATCAAGAGGAGACGAACTCGATTAGATTGGACCATCAGGAGACAAACTTCCGTAGATTGGACCATCAGGGGACAAACTCTGTATGATTGGACAAAGAGGAGACGAACTCTCTTAGATTGGACGAAGAGGAGACAAACATTCTTAGATTGGACCAAGGGGAGACGAACTCTCTTAGATTGGACGAAGAGGAGAGAAACTCTCTTAGATTGGACTAAGAGGATACGAACTTTGTTAGATTGGACCCAGAGGAGACGAACTCTCTCAGATTGGACTAAGTGGACATGAACTCTCTTCAATTGGACCCATAGGATACGAACTCTTCTAGATTGGACCAAGAGAAGACGAACTCGGTACGATTAGACAAGGAGGAGACGAACTCTCGTAGATTGGACCAAGAGGAGACGAACTCGGTCAGATTGGATAAAGAGGAGACGAACTCTCTTTGAATGGACTAAGAAGATACGAACACTCTTAGATTGGACCAAGAGAAGTCGAAATCTCGTAGATTAGACTGCGAGGATACGAACTCCGTTGGATTAGACCATTAGGAGAGAAACTGTCTTAGATTGGATGAAGAGGAGACAAACTCCCTTAGATTGGATCAAGAGGAGACGAACTCGGTTAGATTGGATTAAGTAGAGACGAACTCCCATAGATTGGACCAAGAGGACAGAAATTCTGTTGGAATGGATTAAGTAGAGGCGAACTCCCATAGATTGGATGAAGATGAGACGAACTATGACAGATTGGATCAAGAGGAGATGAACTCGATTAGAGTGGACCATGAGGGGACGAACTCAATTAGATTGCACTATGAGGGGACAAACTCGGTGAAATTAGACCAAGATGAGACGAACTCTTTTATATTGGACCAAGAGGAGACTGACTCTCTTAGATTGGACCAAGAGGAGACGAACTCTCGTAGATTAGACAAAGAGGAGGCGAATTCTTTTAGATTGGACCAGGGGGAGACGAACTCGGTTAGATTGGTTTAACTAGAGACGAACACCCTTAGATTGGAATTTAGCAAAAAATAAACCCCTTAGATTGGACCAAAAGGAGACGAACTCTCTTAGATTGGATCAAGAGGAGACGAACTCTCTTAGAGTGGACTAAGAGAAGACGAACTCTCTTAGATTGTGCCAAGAGGAGACGAACTCTCTTAGATTGGACCAAGAGGAGACGAACTCGGTTAGGTTGAACCAAGACGAGACGAACTAACTTAGATTGGACGAAGAGGGGACGAACTCTCTTAGATTGGATCAAGAGGAGACGAACTCGGTTAGATTGGACCAAGAGGAGACGAACTCTCTCAGATTGGGCAAAGAGGCAAACTCCCATAGATTGGACGAAGATGACACGAACTATGACAGATTGGATCAAGAGGAAATGAACTCGATTAGAGTGGACCATGAGGGGACGAACTCTGTTAGATTGCACTATGAGGGGACAAACTCGGTGAAATTAGACCAAGATGAGACGAACTCTTTTAGATTGGACGAAGAGGAGACTGACTCTCTTAGATTGGACCAAGAAGAGACGAACTCTCGTAGATTAGACAAAGAAGAGGCGAACTCTTTTAGATTGGACCAAGGGGAGACGAACTCGGTTAGATTGGTTTAACTAGAGACGATCACCCTTAGATTGGAATTTAGCAAAAAAAAAACCCCTTAGATTGGGCCAAAAGGAGACGAACTCTCTTAGATTGGATCAAGAGGAGACGAACTCTCTTAGATTGGACTAAGAGAAGACGAACTCTCTTAGATTGTGCCAAGAGGAGATGAACTCTCTTAGATTGGACCAAGAGGAGACGAACTCGGTTTGGTTGAAACAAGAGGACACGAACTAACTTAGATTGGACGAAGAGGGAACGAACTCTCTTAGGTTGGATCAAGAGGAGACGAACTCGGTTAGATTGGACCAAGAGGAGACGAACTCTCTCAGATTGGGCAAAGAGGCGAACTCCCATAGAATGGACCAAGAGGAGACGAACTATGTTAGATTGGATCAAGAGGAGACGAAGTCGATTCGATTGGACCATCAGGAGACAAACTTCCGTAGATTGGACCATCAGGGGACAAACTCGGTATGATTGGACAAAGAGGAGACGAACTCTCTCTGATTGGACGAAGAGGAGACAAACATTCTTAGATTGGACCAAGGGGAGACGAACTCTCTTACAGTGGACTAAGAGAAGACGAACTCTCTTAGATTGTGCCAAGAGGAGACGAACTCTCTTAGATTGGACCAAGAGGAGACGAACTCTCTTAGATTGTACCAAGAGGAGACGAACTCTCTTTGATTGGACCATGAGGAGACGAAGTCGGTTAGATTGGAACAAGATGAGATGAACTCTCTTTGATTGGACGAAGAGGACATGAACTCGGTTAGATTGGACCAACAGGAGACTAACTCTCTTAGTTTGAACCAAGAGGAGACGAACACTCTTAGATTGGACCAAGAGGAGACGAACTCGGTTAGATTGGACAAAGATGAGGCGAACTCTCTTAGATTGGACCATGGAGAGACAAACTTGGTTAGATTGGATTAACTCGAGACGAGCACCCTTAGATCAGACCAAGAGGAGATGAAGTCGATTAGAGTGGACCATGGGGGGACGAACTCGGTTAGATTGCACCATGAGGGGACAAACTTAGTGAGATTAGACCAAGATGAGACGAACAAAAAAAAACTCTCTTAGATTGGACAAAGAGGAGACGAACTCTTTTAGGTTGGACCAAGAGGAGAAGAACACTCTTAGATTGGACAAAGAGGAGACGAACTCTCTTAGATTTGACCAGGAGGACACGAACTCTCTTAGATTGTACCAAGAGGAGTCTAACTCTCTTAAATTGGACCATGAAGGGACGAACTCGGTTAGATAGGAACAAGATGAGACGAACTCTCTTAGATTGGAGGAAGAGGACACGAACTAAGTTAGATTGGACCATGAGGAGACTAACTCTCTTAGATTGAACCAAGAGAAGATATACTCTCATAGATTGGACCAAGAGGAGACGAACTCGGTCAGATTGGACAAAGAGGAGGCGAACTCTCTTATATTGGACCACGGAACGACGAACTTGGTTTGATTGGATTAACTCGAGATGAACACCCTAAGATTGGACCAAGAGGAGACGAACTTTCTTAGATTGGATCAAGAGGAGACAAACTCGGTTAGACTGGACCAAGAGGAGACGAACTCTCTTAGATTGGACGAAGTGGAGACGAACTCTCTGAGATTGGAACTTACCAAAAAAAAAACTCTCCGAGATTGGACCAAGAGGAGACGAACTCAGGGAGATTGGATCAAGAGGACACTAACTCTCTGAGATTGGACCAAGAGGAGACGAACTCGGTTAGGTTGGGCCAAGTGGAGACGAACTCTCTTAGATTGGACGTGGAGGAGACGAACTTCCTTAGATTGGACCAAGAGGAGACGAACTCGGTTAGATTGGATTAACTAGAGACGAACACCCTTGGATTGGACCGAGAGTAGACGAACTCTCTTAGATTGGACCAAGAGAAGACGAACACAGTAAGATTAGACGAAGAGGAGACGAACTCAGTCAGATTGGATAAAGAGGGGACGAACTCTCTTTGATTGGACTAAGAAGATACGAACACTCTTAGATACGAACTCTGTTGGATTAGACCATGAGGAGAGAAACAGTCTTAGATTGTACGAAGAGGAGACAAACGCCCTTAGATTGGATCAAGAGGACACAAACTCAATTAGATTGGATTAAGTAGAGACGAACTCCAATAGATTGGACCAAGAGGACACAAATTCTGTTGGAATGGATTAAGTAGAGGCGAACTCCCATAGATTGGACGAAGATGAGACGAACTATGACAGATTGGATCAAGAGGACATGAACTCGATTAGATTGGACCAAAAGGAGACGAACTCTCTTAGATTGGATCAAGAGGAGACGAACTCTCTTAGAGTGGACTAAGAGAAGACCAACTCTCTTAGATTGTGCCAAGAGGAGACGAACTCTCATAGATTGGACCAAGAGGAGACGAACTCGGTTAGGTTGAACCAAGACGAGACGAACTAACTTAGATTGGACGAAGAGGGGACGAACTCTCTTAGATTGGATCAAGAGGAGACGAACTCGGTTAGATTGGACCAAGAGGAGACGTACTCTCTCAGATTGGGCAAAGCGGCAAACTCCCATAGATTGGACGAAGATGAGACGAACTATGACAGATTGGATCAACAGGAAATGAACTCGATTAGAGTGGACCATGAGGGGACGAACTCCATTAGATTGCACTATGAGGGGACAAACTCGGTGAAATTAGACCAAGATGAGACGAACTCTTTTAGATTGGACGAAGAGGAGACTAACTCTCTTAGATAGGACCAAGAGGAGACGAACTCTCGTAGATTAGACAAAGAGGAGGTAAACTCTTTTAGATTGGACCAAGGGGAGACGAACTCGGTTAGATTGGTTTAACTAGAGACGAACACTCTTAGATTGGAATTTAGCACACACAAAAAACCCCTTAGATTGGACCAAAAGGTGACGAACTCTCTTAGATTGGATCAAGAGGAGACGAACTCTCTTAGATTGGACTAAGAGAAGACGAACTCTCTTAGATTGTGCCAAGAGGAGACGAACTCTCTTAGATTCGACCATCAGGAGAAGAACTCGGTTAGATTGGAACAAGATAAGAGGAACTCACTTAGATGGGATGAAGAGGACACGAACTCGGTTAGATTGGAGCAAGAGGAGACTAACTCTCTTAGATTGGACCAAGTGGAGACAAACTGTCTTAGATTGGACCAAGAGGAGACGAACTCGGTTAGATTGGACAAAGAGGAGGCAGACTGTCTTAGATTGGACCGAGGAGAGACGAACACCCTTAGATTGGACCAGGAGGAGACGAACTTTCTTAGATTGGATCTAGAGGAGACGAACTTGGTTAGATTGGACCAAGGGGAGACGAACTCTCTTAGCTGGACGAAGAGGAGACGAACTCTCTTAGATTGGACCAAGAGGTGACGAACTCGGTTAGATTGGACCAAGAGGAGACGAACTCTCTCAGATTGGACCAAGACTGGACGAACTCAGTTAGGTTGGACCAAGTGGAGACGAACTTTCTTAGATTGGATAAAGAGGAGATGAACTCGGTTAGATTTGATTAACTAGAGGTGAACACCCTTGGATTGGACCCAGAGTACACGAACTCTCTTAGATTGGACTAAGAGGACACGAACTCTCTTCAATTGGACCAATAGGAGACGAACACTCTTAGATTGGACCAAGAGGAGACGAACCTGGTTAGGTTGGAGCAAGAGGAGACGAGCTCTCTTATATTGGATTAAGTATAGGCGAACTCCAATAGATTGGACTTAAAGGAGACAAACTATGTTAGATTGGATCAAGAGGAGACGAACCGGATTAGAGTGGACCATGAGGGAACGAACTCGGTTAGATTGCACCATGAAGGGACAAACTCGGTGAGATTAGACCAAGATGAGACGAACTCTCTTAAATTGGACGAAGAGGAGACGAACTCTCTTAGATTGGACCAAGAGGAGACGAACTCTCTTAGATTGGAACAAGATGTGATGAACTCTTTTAGATTGGACGAAGAGGACACGAACTCGGTTAGATTAGACAAAGAGGAGACTAACTATCATAGATTGAACCAAGAGTAGACGAACTCTCTAAAATTGGACCAAGAGGAGACGAACTCTCTTAGATTGGACCATGAGGAGACGAACTCGGCTAGATTGGAACAAGATGAGATGAACACTCTCAGATTGGACGAAGAGGACACAAACTCGGTTAGATTAGACAAAGAGGAGACTAACTCTCATAGATTGAACCAAGAGTAGACGAACTCTCTTAAATTGTACCAAGAGGAGACGAACTCTCTTAGATTGGACCAAGAGGAGTCGAACTATGTTAGAATGGATTAAGTAGAGTCGAACTCCCATAGATTGGACCAAGAGGAGACGAACTATGTTAGATTGGATCAAGAGGAGACGAACTCGATTAGAGTGGACCATGAGGGGACGAACTCGGTTAGATTGCACCATGCGGGGACAAACTCTGTAGATTAAACGAAGATGAGACAAACTCTCTTAGATTGGACGAAGAGGAGACGAAAACTCTTAGATTGGACCAAGAGGATACGAACTTAGTTAGATTGGACAAAGAGTAGGCGAACTCTCTTAGATTGGACCAAAGGGTAGACGAACTCGGTTAGATTGGATTAACTTGAGACGAACACCCATAGATTGGAATTTACCAAAAAAAAAAACACCCTTAGATTGGACCAAAAGGAGACGAACTCTCTTAGATTGGATCAAGAGGAGACGAACTCTCTTAGATTTGAATAAGAGGAGATGAACTTGGTTAGATTGGAACAAGATGACACGAACTCTCCTAGATTGGACGAAGAGGACACGAATTCGGTTAGATTGGACGAAGAGGTGACTAACTCTCTTAGATTGAACCAAGAGTAGACGAACTCTCATAGATTGGACCAAGAGGAGACGAACTCGGTTAGATTGGACAAAGAGGAGGCGAACTCTCTTAGATTGGACCAAGGAGAGACGAACTTGGTTAGAATGGATTTACTCCTGACGAACACCCTACGATTGGACCAAGAGGAGACAAACTTTCTTAGATTGGATCAAGAGGAGACGAACTCAGTTAGACTGGACCAAGAGGAGACGAACTCTCTTAGATTGGACGAAGAGGAGACGAACTCTCTCCGAGAGGACCAAGAGGAGACAAACTCTCTGAGATTGGACCAAGAGGAGACAAACTCTACTAGAATGGATTAAGTAGAGGCGAACTCCCATAGATTGGACCAAGATGAGACGAACTATATTAGATTGGATGAAGAGGAGAGGAACTCGATTAGAGTGGACCATGAGGGTACGAATTCAGTTAGATTGCACCATGAGGGGACAAACTCGAGAGATTAAACCAAGATGAGACAAACTCTCTTAGATTGGACGAAGAGGAGATGAACTCTCTTAGATTTGACCAAGAGGAGACGAACTCAGTTGGATTGGACATAGAGGAGGCGAACTCTCTTAGATTGGACCAAGGGGAGACGAACTCGGTTATATTGGATTAACAATAGGCGAACACCATTAGATTGGAATTTACAAAAAAAACACCCTTAGATTGGACCAAAAGGAGACAAACTCTCTTAGATTTGATTTTGAGGAGACGAACTGTCTAAGATTTGACTAAGAGGAGACGAACTCTCTTAGATTGTACCAAGAGGAGACGCACTCTCTTAGATTGGACCATAAGGAGACGAACTCGGTTAGATTAGAACAAGATGAGACGAACTCTCTTAGATTGGACGAAGAGGACACGAACTCAGTTAGATTGGACTAAGAGGAGACTAACTCGCTTAGATTGAACCAAGAGTCGATGAACACTCATAGATTGGACCAAGAGGATACGAACTCGGTTAGATTGGACAAAGAGTAGGCGAACTCTCTTATATTGGACTATGAGGAGACGAACTCGGTTAGATTGGAACAAGAGGAGACGAACTTTCTCAGATTTTACGAAGAGGAGATGAAGTCTCTTAGATTGGACCAAGAGGAGATGAACACTCTTAGATTGGACCATGAGGAGACGAACTCGGTTAGATTGGAACAAGAAGAGATGAACTCGCTTAGATTGGACGAAGAGGACTCGAACTCGGTTAGATTAGACCAAGAGGAGACTAACTCTCATAGATTGAACCAAGCATAGACGAACTCTCTTAAATTGGACCAAGAGGAGACGAACTCGGTTAGATTGGACAAAGAGGAGGTGAACTCTTTTAGGTTGGACCAAGGAGAGACGAACTTGGTTAGATTGGATTAACTCAAGAAAAACCCTTAGATTGGACAAAGAGGAGACGAACTCTCTTAGATTGGACCAAGAGGAGAAGAACACTCTTAGATTGGACGAAGATGATACGAACTCTTTTAGTTTGGACCAAGAGAAGACAAACTCGGTAAGATTGGACAAAGAGGAGACGAAATCTCTTAGATTGGACTAAGAGGAGACGAACTCTCTTAGATTGGACCAAGACGAAACAAACTCGGTTAGATTGCACCATGAGGGGACGAACTCGGTTAGATTGCACCATGAGGGGACAAACTCGGTGAGATTCGACCAAGATGAGACGAACTCTCTTAGATTGAACTGAGAGGATACGAACTCTGTTAGATTAGACCATGAGAAGACGAACTTGGTACGATAGGACCAAGAGGAGACTAATTGTAGATTGTACGAAGAGGAGACGAACGCTCTTAGATTGGATCAAGAGGAGACGAACTCGGTTAGATTGGGTTAAGTAGAGACGAACTCCCATAGATTGGACCAAGAGGAGTCGAACTATGTTAGATTCGTTCAAGAAGAGACGAACTCGATTAGATTGGACCGTGAGGAGAAGAACTTGGTTTGATTGGACCAAGAGGGGACAAACTCGGTGAGATTAGGCCAAGATGAGATGAACTCTCTTAGATTGGACCAAGAGGAGACAAACTATGTTAGAATGGATTAAGTAGAGATGAACCCCCAAAGATTGGACCAAGAGGAGACGAACTATGTTATATTGGATAAAGAGGAGACGAACTCGATTAGACTGGACCATGAGGGGACGAACTCGGTTAGATTGCACCATGACGGGACAAACGCAGTGCGATTAGTCCAAGATGAGACGAACTCTCTTAGATTGGACCAAGAGGAGACGAACTCTCTTAGATTGGACCAAGAGGAGACGAACTTAGTTAGATTGGACAAAGAGGAGGCGAACTCTCTTAGATTGGACCAAGGGGAGACGAACTCGGTTAGATTGGATTAAGTAGAGACAAACACCCTTAGATTGGAATTTACCAAAAAAACATCCTTAGATTGGACCAAAAAAAGACGACCTCTCTTAGATTGGACTGAGAGTAGACTAACTCTGTTAGATTGGGCTAGGTAGACATGAACTCTCTTCTATTGGACCAATAGGACACGAACTCTCTTAGATTGGACCAAGAGAAGACGAACACGGTAAGATTAGACAAAAAGGAGACGAACTCTCTTGCATTGGACGAAGAGGAGACGAACTTTCTTAGATTAGACCAAGAGGAGGCGAACTCGGTCAAATTGGATAAAAAGGAGACAAACTCTCTTAGATTGGACTAATAAGATACGAACACTCTTAGATTGGACGAAGAGGAGACGAACTTAGTTAGATTGGAAAAAGAGGAGGCGAACACTTAGATTGGACCAAGGGAGACGAACTCGGTTAGATAGTATTAAGTAGAGACGAACACCCTTAGATTGGAATTTACCAAAAAAACATCCATAGACTGGACCAAAAAAAGACGACCTCTCTTAGATTGGATCGGGAGTAGACTAACTCTGTTAGATTAGGCTAAGTAGACAAGAAATCTCTTCAATTGGACCAATAGGACAAACTCGGTGAGATTAGACCAAGACGAGATGAACTGTCTCAGATTGGACGAAGAGGAGACGAACGCCCTTAGATTGGATCAAGAGGAGACGAACTCGGTTAGATTGGATTAATTAGAGACGAACTCCCTTAGATTGGACCAAGAGGATGTAAACTCTGTTAGAATGGATAAAGGCGAACTCCCATAGATTGGACCAAGATGAGACGAACTATGTTAGATTGGATCAAGAGGAGACGAACTCGATTAGAGTAGACCATGAGGGGACGAACTCGGTTAGATTGCACCTTGAGTGGACAAACTCGGTGAGATTAGACCAAGATGAGACGAACTGTCTCAGTTTGGACAAAGAGGAGACGAACTCTCTTAAATTGTACCAAGAGGAGACGAACTCTCTTAGATTGGACCAAGAGGAGACGAACTCACTGAGATTGGACCAAGAGGAGACAAACTCTGTTAGAATGAATTAAGTAGAGGCGAACTCTCTCAGATTGGACCAAGATGAGACGTACTATGTTAGATTGGATCAAGAGGAGACGAACTCGATTAGAGTGGACCATGAGGGGACGAACTCGGTTAGATTGCACCATGAGGGGATAAACTTGGTGAGATTAAACCAAGATGAGACGAACTCTCTTAGATTGGACGAAGAGGACACGAACTCAGTTAGATTAGACCAAGAGGAGACTAACTCTCATATATTGAACCAAGAGTAGGCGAACTCTCTTAAATTGGACCAATAGGCGACGAACTCGGTTAGATTGGACAAAGAGGAGGCGAACCCTTTTAGCTTGGACCAAGGAGAGACGAACTTGGTTAGATTGGATTAACTCGTGACGAACACCCTTAGATTGGACCAAGAAGAGATGAACTCCCTTAGATTGGACCAAGAGGAGAAGAACTCTCTTAGAATGGATGAAGAGGACACGAGCTCTCTTAGATTGGACCAAGGGAAGATGAACTCGGTAAGATTTGATAAAGAGGAGACAAACTCTCTTAGATTTGACCAAGAGAAGACGAACTCGGTAAGATTGGACAAAGAGTAGACGAACTCTCTAGGATTGGACCAAGAGGAGACGAACTCGGTTACATTAGATAAAGAGGAGACGAACTCTCTTAGATTGGACTAAGAGAATACGAACTCTCTTAGAATGGACCAAGAGGAGATCAACTCTCGTAGATTGGACTTAGAGGATAAGAACTCTATTAGATAAGACCATGAGAAGACGAAGTTGGTACAACCGGACCAAGAGGAGACAAACTGTGTTAGATTGGACGAAGAGGAGATGAACGCTCCTAGATTGGATCAAGAGGAAACGAACTCTGTTTGATTTGATTAAGTAGAGACGAACTACCTTAGATTGGACCAAGAGGAGACAAATTATGTTAGAATGGTTTAAGTAGAGGCGAAGTCCCATACATTAGACCAAGATGAGATGAACTATGTTAGATTGGATCAAGAGGAGACGAACTCGATTAGAGTGGACCACGTGGGGACGAACTCGGTTAGATTGCATTATGAGGGGACAAACTCGTGAGATTAGACCAAGATGAGACGATCTCTCTTAGATTCGACGAAGTGGAGACGAACTCTCTTAGATTGGACGAAGAGGAGACGAACTCTCTTAGATTGGAACATGAGGAGACCAACTCGGTTAGATTGGTACAAGATGAGATGAACTCTCTTAGATTGGACGAAGAGGGCACAAACTCGGTTAGATTGGACAAAGAGGAGGCGAACTCTTTTAGATTGGACCAAGGAGAGACGAACTTGGTTTGATTGGATTAACTCGAGATTGACACCC
This sequence comes from Melaleuca quinquenervia, assembly GCA_030064385.1. NCBI lineage: Eukaryota > Viridiplantae > Streptophyta > Magnoliopsida > Myrtales > Myrtaceae > Melaleuca > Melaleuca quinquenervia. The sequence continues at coordinate 97,366 of JAPVXF010000038.1, forward strand.
TTAGATTGGACCATGAGGAGACGAACTCTCTTAGATTGGACCTAGAGGAGAAGAACTCTCTTAGATTGGACCAAGAGGATACGAACTCTCTTAAATTGGACCAAGAGGAGACGAACTATGTTAGATTGGACAAAGAGGAGGCGAACTCCTTTAGATTGGACCAAGGAGAGATGAACTTGGTTAGATTGGATTAACTCGAGACGAACTCCCTTAGATTGGACCAAGAGGAGACGAACTCTCCTAGATTGGACTAAGAGCAGAAGAACTCTCTTAGATTGGATAAAGAGGATACGAACTCTCTTAGATTAGACCAAGAGAAGACGAACTTGGTAAGATTAGACAAGTAGGAGACAAACTCTCATAGATTGGACGAAGAGGAGACGAACTCTCTTAGATTGGACCAAGAGGAGACGAACTCGGTTAGATTGGATAAAGAGGAGACGAACTCTCTTAGATTGGACTAAGAGTACACGAACACTCTTAAATTGGACCAAGCGGAGAGGAATTCTCTTAGATTGGACTGAGAGGAAACGAACTCTGTTAGATTAGACCATGAGAAGACGAACTTGGTACGTTAGGATAAAGAGGAGACGAATTGCCTTAGATTGGATGAGGAGGAGACGAACGCTCTTAGATTGGAACAAGAGGAGACGAACTCGGTAAGATTGGATTAAGTAGAGACGAACTACCTTAGATTGGACCAAGAGGAGACAAATTATGTTAGAATGGTTTAAGTAGAGGCGAAGTCCCATAGATTAGACCAAGATGAGATGAACTATGTTAGATTGGATCAAGAGAAGACGAACTCGATTAGAGTGGACCATGTTGGGACGAACTCGGTTAGATTGCATTGTGAGGAGACAAACTCGGTGAGATTACACCAAGATGAGACGATCTCTCTTAGATTGGACGAAAAGGAGACGAACTCTCTTAGATTGGACCAAGAGGAGATGAACTCTCTTAGATTGGACTAAGAGTACACGCACACTCTTAGATTGGACTAAGAGTACACGCACACTCTTAGATTGGACCAAGAGGAGAGGAACTCTCTTTGATTGGACTGAGAGGAAACGAACTCTGTGAGATTGGACCTTGAGAAGACGAACTTGGTACGATAGGACCAAGAGGAGACGAACTGTCTTAGATTGGACGAAGAGGAGACGAGCGCTCTTAGGTTGGACCAAGAGGAGATGAATTATGTTGAATTGGATCAAGAGGAGACGAACTCGATTAGAGTGGACCATGAGGGGACGACTGGGTTAGATTGCACCATGAGGGGACAAACTCGGGAGATTAAACCAAGATGAGACGAACTCTGTTAGATTGGACGAAGAGGAGACGAACTCTCTAAGATTGGACCAAGAGGAGACGAACTCTCTTATATTGGACCAAGTGTAGACAAACTCGGTTAGATTGGATTAACTAGACACGAACACCCTTAGATTGGAATTTACCAAAAAACAACACCCTTAGATTGGACCAAAAGGAGACAAACTCTCTTAGATTGGATCAAGAGCATACGAACTCTCTTAGATTTGACTAAGAGGAGCCGAACTCGGTTAGATTGGAACAAGATGAGACGAACTCTTCTAGATTGGACGAAGAGGACACGAATTCGATTAGATTGGACCAAGAGGAGACTAACTCTCTTAGATTGAACCAACAGTAGGCGAACTCTCATAGATTGGTCCAAGATGAAACGAGCTCGGTTAGATTGGACAAAGAGGAGGTGAACTCTCTTAGATTGGACCAAGGAGAGATGAACTTGGTTAGATGACAATAACTCGAGACGAACACCCGACGATTGGACCAAGAGGAGACAAACTTTCTTAGATTGGATCCAGATGAGACGAACTCGGTTAGACTGGACCAAGAGGAGACGAACTCTCTTAGATTAGACGAAGAGGAGACAAACTCTGTTAGAATGAATTAACTAGAGGCAAACTCTCTCAGATTGGACCAAGATGAGACGAACTATGTTAGATTAGATCAAGAGGAGACGAACTCGATTAGAGTAGACCATGAGGGGACGAACTCGGTTAGATTGCACCTTGAGTGGACAAACTCGGTGAGATTAGACCAAGATGAGACGAACTGTCTCAGATAGGACGAAGAGGAGACGAACTCTCTTAGATTGTACCAAGAGGAGACGAACTCTCTTAGATTGGACCAACAGGAGACGAACTTGGTTAGATTGGACCAAGAGGAGACGAACTCACTCCGATTGGACCAAGAGGAGACAAACTCTGTTAGAATGAATTAAGTAGAGGCGAACTCTCTCAGATTGGCTCAAGAGGAGACGAATTATGTTGAATTGGATCAAGAGGAGACGAACTCGATTAGAGTGGACCATGAGGGGACGAACACGGTTAGATTGCTCCATGAGGGGACAAACTTCGTGTGATTAGACCAAGATGAGACGAACTCTCTTAGATTCGACGAAGAGGAGACGAAGTCTCTAAGATTGGACCAAGAGGAGACGAACTCTCTTATATTGGACCAAGTGTAGACGAACTCGGTTAGATTGGATTAACTAGACACGAACACCCTTAGATTGGAATTTACCAAAAAAACACCCTTAGATTGGACCAAAAGGAGACAAACTCTCTTAGATTGGATCAAGAGCAGACGAACTCTCTTAGATTTGACTAACAGGAGCCGAACTCGATTAGATTGGAACAAGATGAGACGGACTCTTCTAGATTGGACGAAGAGGACACGAATTCGATTAGATTGGACCAAGAGGAGACTAACACTCTTAGATTGAACCAAGAGTAGGCGAACTCTCATAGATTTGTCCAAGATGAGACGAGCTCGGTTAGATTGGACAAAGAGGAGGTGAACTCTCTTAGATTGGACCAAGGAGAGACGAACTTGGTTAGATTAGAATAACTCGAGACGAACACCCGACGATTGGACCAAGAGGAGACAAACTTTCTTAAATTGGATCCAGATGAGACGAACTCGGTTAGACTGGACCAAGGGGAGACGAACTCTCTTAGATTAGACGAAGAGGAGACGAATTCTCTTAGAGTGGACCAAGAGGAGACGAACTCTCTGAGATTGGACAAAGAGGAGACAAATTCTACTAGATTGGATTAAGTAGAGGCGAACTCCCATAGATTGGACCAAGATGAGACGAAGTATGTTAGATTGGATCAAGAGGTGACGAACTCAATAGAGTGGACCATGAGGGGACGAACTCGGTTAGATTACACCATGAGGGGACAAACTCGGGAGATTAAACCAAGATCAGACGAACTCTCATAGATTGGACCAAGAGGAGACGAACTCAATTGGATTGGACAAAGAGGACTCGAACTCTTTTAGATTGGACCAAGGGGAGACGAACACGGTTATATTGGATTAACTAGAGACGAACACCCTTAGATTTGAATTTACCAAAAAAAAACACTCTTAGATTGGACCAAAAGGAGACAAACTCTCTTAGATTTGATCTTGAGGACACGAACTCTCTTAGATTTGCCTAAGAGGAGACGAACTCTCTTAGATTGTACCAAGAGTAGATGAACTCTCTTAGATTGGACCATGAGGAGACGATCTCGGTTAGATTAGAACAAGATGAGATGAACTCTCTTAGATTGGATGAAGAGGACACGAACTCGGTTAGATTTGACCATGAGGAGACTAACTCCCTTAGATTGAACCAAGAGTAGACGAACTCTCATAGATTGGACCAAGAGGAGACGAACTCGGTTAGATTGGACAAAGAGTAGGCGAACTCTCTTATATTGGACTATGAGGAGACGAACTCGGTTAGATTGGAACAAGAGGAGACGAACTCTCTTAGATTGGACCAAGAGGAGACGAACTCTCTTAGATTGGACCATGAGGAGACGAACTCTGTTAGATTGGAACAAGAAGAGATGAAATCTCTTAAATTGGATGAAGAGGACACGAAGTCGGTTAGATTAGACCAAGAGGGGACTAACTCTCATAGATTGAACCAAGCGTAGACGAACTCTTTTAAATTGGTCCAAGAGAAGACGAACTCGGTTAGATTGGACAAAGAGGAGGTGAACTCTTTTAGATTGGACCAAGGAGAGACGAAGTTGGTTAGATTGGATTAACTCGAGTAGAACACCCTTAGATTAGACCAAGAGGAGACGAACTCTCTTAGATTGGACCAAGAGGAGAAGAACACTCTTAGATTGGACGAAGAGGATACGAACTCTCTTTGTTTGGGCCAAGAGAAGACGAACTTGGTATGATTGGACAAAGAGGAGACAAACTCTCTTGGATTCGACCAAGAGGAGACAAACTCGGTTAGATTGCACCATGTGGGGACGAACTCGGTCAGATTGCACTATGACGAGACAAACTCGGTGAGATTAGACCAAGATGAGACGAACTCTCTTAGATTGGACGAAGAGGAGACGAACTCTCTTATATTGACCAAGAGGAGATGAACTCTCTTAGATTGGACCATGAGGGGACGAACTCAGTTAGATTGGAACAAGATGAGATCAACTCTCTTAGATTGAACGAAGAGGACACCAACTCGGTTAGATTGGACAAAGAGGAGGCGAACTCTTTTAGATTGGACCAAGGATGAGACGAACTTGGTTCGATTGGATTAACTCGAGACGAACACCCTTAGATTGGACCAAGAGGAGACGAACTCTCTTAGATTGGACCAAGAGGAGAAGAACTCTCTTAGATTGGACGAAGAGGATACGTACTCTCTTAAATTGGACCAAGAGGAGACGAACTCTATTAGATTGGACAAGGAGGAGGCGAACTCTTTTAGATATCACCAAGGCGAGATGAACTTGATTAGATTGGATTAACTCGAGACGAACTCCCTTAGATTGGACCAACAGGAGACGAACTCTCTTAGATTGGACTAAAAGGAGAAGAACTCTCTTAGATTGGATAAAGAGGATACAAACTCTCTTAGATTGGACCAAGAGGAGACGAACTCGGTTAGATTGGACAAAGAGGAGGCAAACTCTCTTAGATTGGACTAAGGAGAGACGAACTTGGTTAGATTGGATTAACTCGAGACGAACACCCTACGATTGGACCAAGAGGAGACAAACTTTCTTAGATAGGATCAAGAGGAGAGGAAGACAGTTAGACTGGACCAAGAGGAGACGAACTCTCTTAGATTGGACGAAGAGGAGACGAACTCTCTCAGAGAGGACCAATAGGAGACAAACTCTCTGAGATTGGACCAAGAGGAGACAAACTCTGCTAGAATGGATTAAGTAGAGGCGAACTCCCATAGATTGGACCAAGATGAGACGAACTATATTAGATTGGATGAAGAGGAGACGAACTCGATTAGAGTGGACCATGAGGGGACGAACTCGGTTAGATTGCACCATGAGGGAACAAACTCGGGAGATTAAACCAAGATGAGACAAACTCTCTTAGATTGGACGAAGAGGAGACAAACTCTCTTAGATTTGACCAAGAGGAGACGAACTCAGTTGGATTGGACATAGAGGAGGCGAACTCCCTTAGATTCGACCATGGGGAGATGAACTCGGTTATATTGTATTAACAATAGACGAACACCATTAGATTGGAATTTACCAAAATAAACACCCTTACATTAGACCAAAAGGAGACAAACTCTCTTAGATTTGATTTAGAGGAGACGAACTCTCTTAGATTTGACTAAGAGCAGACGAACTCTCTTAGATTGTACCAAGAGGAGACGAACTCTCTTAGATTGGACCATGAGGAGACGAACTCGGTTAGATTAGAACAAGATGAGACGAACTCTCTTAGATTGGACGAAGAGGACACGAACTCGATTAGATTGGACCAAGAGGAGACTAACTTTCTTAGATTGAACCAAGAGTAGATGAACACTCATAGATTGGACCAAGAGGAGACGAACTCGGTTAGATTGGACAAAGAGTATGCGAACTCTCTTATATTAGACTATGAGGAGACGAACTCGGTTAGATTGGAACAAGAGGAGACGAACTTTCTCAGATTTTACGAAGAGGAGACGAAGTCTCTTAGATTGGACCAAGAGGAGACGAACTCTCTTAGATTGGACCATGAGGAGACGAACTCGGTTATGTTGGAACAAGAAGAGATAAACTCTCTTAGATTGGACGAAGAGGACACGAACTCGGTTAGATTGGACCAAGAGGAGACTAACTCTCATAGATTGAACCAAGCATAGACGAACTCTCTTAAATTGGACTAAGAGGAGACGAACTCGGTTAGATTGGACAAAGAGGAGGTGAACTCTTTTAGGTATGACCAAGGAGAGACGAACTTGGTTAGATTGGATTAACTCAAGAAGAACACCCTTAGATTGGACCAAGAGGAGACGAACTCTCTTAGATTGGACCAAGGGGAGACGAACTCTCTTAGATTGGACCAAGAGGAGACGAACTTAGTTAGATTGGACAAAGAGGAGGCGAACTCTCTTAGATAGGACCAAGGGGAGACGAACTCTGTTAGATTGGATTAAGTAAAGACAAACACCGTTAGATTGGTATTTACCAAAAAAACATCCTTAGATTGGACCAAAAAAAAGACGACCTCTCTTTGATTGGACCGAGAGTAGACTAACTCTGTTAGACTGGTCTAGGTAGACATGAGCTCTCTTCAATTGGACCAATAGGACACAAACTCTCTTAGATTGGACCAAGAGAAGACGAACACGGTAAGTTTAGACAAAGAGGAGACGAACTCTCTTGGATTGGACGAAGAGGAGATGAACATTCTGAGATTGGACCAAGAGGAGGCGAACTCGATCAGATTGGATAAAAAGGAGACAAACTCTCTTAGATTGGACTAATAAGATACGAACACTCTTAGATTGGACGAAGAGGAGACGAACTTAGTTAGATTGGACAAAGAGGAGGCGAACTCTCTTAGATTGGACCAAGGGAGACGAACTCGGTTAGATAGTATTAAGTAGAGACGAACACCCTTAGATTGGAATTTACCAAAAAAAATCCTTAGATTGGACCAAAAAAAGACGACCACTCTTATATTGGACCGAGAGTATACTAACTCTGTTAGATTGGGCTAAGTAGACAGGAAATCTCTTCAATTGGACCAATAGGACAAACTCGGTGAGATTAGACCAAGACGAGACGAACTGTCTCAGATTGGACGAAGAGGAGACGAACGCCCTTAGATTGGATCAACACGATGAACTCGGTTAGATTGGATTAATTAGAGACGAACTCCCTTAGATTGGACCAAGAGGAGGCAAACTCTATTAAAATGGATGAAGGAGAGGCGAACTCTCTTAGATTGGACCAAGAGGAGACGAACTCAATTGGATTGGACAAAGAGGACGCGAACTCTTTTAGATTGGACCAAGGGGAGACGAACTCGGTTATATTGGATTAACTAGAGACGAACACCCTTAGATAGGAATTAACCAAAAAAAACACCCTTCGATTGGACCAAAAGGAGACAAACTCTCTTAGATTTGATCTAGAGGACACGAACTCTCTTAGATTTGACTAAGAGGAGACGAACTCTCTTAGATTGTACCAAGAGTAGACGAATTCTCTTAGATTGGACCATGAGGAGACGATCTCGGTTAGATTAGAACAAGATGAGATGAACTATGTTAGATTGGATCAAGAGGAGACGAACTCGATTAAAGTGGACCATGTGGGGACGAACTCGGTTAGATTGCATTATGAGGAGACAAACTCGGTGAGATTAGACCAAGATGAGACGATCTCTCTTAGATTGGACGAAGAGGAGACGAACTCTCTTAAATTGGACCAAGAGGAGATGAACTCTCTTAGATTGGACTAAGAGTACACGAACACTCTTAGATTGGACCAAGAGGAGAGGAACTCTCTTTGATTGGACTGAGAGGAAACGAACTCTGTGAGATTGGACCTTGAGAAGACGAACTTGGTACGATAGGACCAAGAGGAGACGAACTGTCTTAGATTGGACGAAGAGGAGACGAGCGCTCTTAGGTTGGACCAAGAGGAGATGAATTATGTTGAATTGGATCAAGAGGAGACGAACTCGATTAGAGTGGACCATGAGGGGACGACTGGGTTAGATTGCACCATGAGGGGACAAACTCGGGAGATTAGACCAAGATGAGACAAACACTCTTAGATTGGACGAAGAGGACACGAACTCGGTTAGATTGGACCAAGAGGAGACTAACTCTCATAGATTGAACCAAGCATAGACGAACTCTCTTAAATTGGACTAAGAGGAGGTGAACTCTTTTAGGTATGACCAAGGAGAGACGAACTTGGTTAGATTGGATTAACTTAAGAAGAACACCCTTAGATTGGACCAAGAGGAGACGAACTCGGTTAGATTGGACAAAGAGTATGCGAACTCTCTTATATTAGACTATGAGGAGACGAACTCGGTTAGATTGGAACAAGAGGAGACGAACTTTCTCAGATTTTACGAAGACGAGACGAACTCTCTTAGATTGGACCAAGAGGAGACGTACTCTCTTAGATTGGACCTTGAGGAGACGAACTCGGTTAGGTTGGAACAAGAAGAGATGAACACTCTTAGATTGGACGAAGAGGACACGAACTCGGTTAGATTGGACCAAGAGGAGACTAACTCTCATAGATTGAACCAAGCATAGACGAACTCTCTTAAATTGGACTAAGAGGAGGTGAACTCTTTTAGGTATGACCAAGGAGAGACGAACTTGGTTAGATTGGATTAACTCAAGAAGAACACCCTTAGATTGGACCAAGAGGAGACGAACTCTCTTAGATTGCACCAAGAGGAGACGAACTTAGATAGATTGGACAAAGAGGAGGCGAACTCTCTTAGATAGGACCATGGGGAGATGAACTCGGTTAGATTGGATTAAGTAGAGGCAAACATCCTTATATTGGAATTTACCAAAAAAACATCCTCAGATTGGACCAAAAAAAGACGACCTCTCTTTGATTGGACCGAGAGTAGACTAACTCTGTTAGACTGGTCTAGGTAGACATGAACTCTCTTCAATTGAACCAATAGGACACGAACTCTCTTAGATTGGACCAAGAGAAGACGAACACGGTAAGATTAGACGAAGAGGAGACGAACTCTCTTGCATTGGACGAAGAGGAGACAAACTTTCTGAGATTGGACCAAGAGGAGGCGAACTCGGTCAGATTGGATAAAAAGGAGACAAACTCTCTTAGATTGGACTAATAAGATACGAACACTCTTAGATTGGACGAAGAGGAGACGAACATAGTTAGATTGGACAAAGAGGAGGCGAACTCTCTTAGATTGGACCAAGGGAGACGAACTCGGTTAGATAGTATTAAGTAGAGACGAACACCCTTAGATTGGAATTTACCAAAAAAACATCCTTAGATTGGACCAAAAAAAGACGACCACTCTTAGATTGGACCGAGAGTAGACTAACTCTGTTAGATTGGGCTAAGTAGACAAAAAATCTCTTCAATTGGACCAATAGGACAAACTCGGTGAGATTAGACCAAGACGAGACGAACTGTCTCAGATTGGACGAAGAGGAGACGAACGCCCTTAGATTGGATCAAGAGGAGACGAACTCCGTTAGATTGGGTTAATTAGAGACGAACTCCCTTAGATTGGACCAAGAGGAGGCAAACTCTATTAGAATGGATCAAGTAGAGGCGAACTCCCATAGATTGGACCAAGATGAGACGAACTATGTTAGATTGGATCAAGAGGAGACGAACTCGATTAGAGTAGACCATGAGGGGACGAACTCGGTTAGATTGCAGCTTGAGTGGACAAACTCGGTCAGATTAGACCAAGATGAGACAAAATGTCTCAGATTGGACGAAGAGGAGACGAACTCTCTTAGATTGTACCAAGAGGAGACGAACACTCTTAGCTTGGACCAAGAGGAGACGAACTCGGTTAGATTGGACCAAGAGGAGACGAACTCACTGAGATTGGACCAAGAGGAGACAAACTCTGTTAGAATGAATTAACTAGAGGCGAACTCTCTCAGATTAGACCAAGATGAGACGAACTATGTTAGTTTAGATCAAGAGGAGACGAACTCGATTATAGTAGACCATGAGGGGACGAACTCGGTTAGATTGCACCTTGAGTGGACAAACTCGGTGAGATTAGACCAAGATGAGACGAACTGTCTAAGATTGGACGAAGAGGAGACGAACTCTCTTAGATTGTACCAAGAGGAGACGAACTCTCTTAGATTGGACCAACAGGAGACGAACTCGGTTAGATTGGACCAAGAGGAGACGAACTCGATTAGAGTGGACCATGTGGGGATGAACTCGGTTAGATTGCATTATGAGGAGACAAACTCAATGAGATTAGACCAAGATTAGACGATCTCTCTTAGATTGGACGAAGAGGAGACGAACTCTCTTAGATTGGACCAAGAGGAGATGAACTCTCTTAGATTGGACTAAGAGTACACAAACACTCTTAGATTAGACCAAGAGGAGAGGAACTCTCTTTGATTGGACTGAGAGGAAACGAACTCTGTGAGATTGGACCTTGAGAAGACGAACTTGGTACGATAGGACCAAGAGAAGACGAACTGTGTTAGATTGGACGAAGAGGAGACGAGCGCTCTTAGGTTGGACCAAGAGGAGATGAATTATGTTGAATTGGATCAAGAGGTGACGAACTCGATTAGAGTGGACCATGAGGGGACGACTGGGTTAGATTGCACCATGAGGGGACAAACTCGGGAGATTAAACCAAGATGAGACGAAGAGGTGACGAACACTCTTAGATTGGACCAAGAGGAGACGAACTCAGTTAGATTGGAGAAAGAGGAGGCGAACTCTCTTAGATTGGACCAAGTGTAGACGAACTCGGTTAGATTGGATTAACTAGACAGGAGCACCCTTAGATTGGAATTTACCAAAAAAAAACACCCTTAGATTGGACCAAAAGGAGACAAACTCTCCTAGATTGGATCAAGAGTAGACGAACTCTCTTAGATTTGACTAAGAGGAGCCGAACTCGGTTAGATTGGAACAAGATGAGACGAACTCTTCTAGATTGGACGAAGAGGACACAAATTCGGTTAGATTGGACCAAGAGGAGACTAACTCTCTTAGATTGAACCAAGAGTAGGCGAACTCTCATAGATTTGTCCAAGATGAGACGAGCTCGGTTAGATTGGACAAAGAGGAGGTGAACTCTCTTAGATTGGACCAAGGAGAGAAACTTGGTTAGATTAGAATAACTCGAGACGAACACCCGATGATTGGACCAAGAGGAGACAAACTTTCTTAGATTGGATCCAGATGAGACGAACTCGACTAGACTGGACCAAGAGGAGACGAACTCTCTTAGATTAGACGAAGAGGAGACGAACTGTCTTAGAGTGGACCAAGAGGAGACGAACTCTCTGAGATTAGACCAAGAGGAGACAAACTCTGCTAGATTGGATTAAGTAGAGGCGAACTCCCAGAGATTGGACCAAAATGAGACGAAGTATGTTAGATTGGATCAAGAGGTGACGAACTCAATAGAGTGGACCATGACGGGACGAGCTCGGTTAGATTACACCATGAGGGGACAAACTCGGGAGATTAAACCAAGATCAGACGAACTCTCTTAGATTGGACCAAGAGGAGACGAACTCAATTGGATTGGACAAAGAGGACGCGAACTCTTTTAGATTGGACCTAGGGAGACGAACTCGGTTATATTGGATTAACTAGAGACGAACACCCTTAGATTGGAATTTACCAAAAAAAAAACACTCTTAGATTGGACCAAAAGGAGACAAACTCTCTTAGATTTGATCTTGAGGACACGAACTCTCTTAGATTTGACTAAGAGGAGACGAACTCTCTTAGATTGTACCAAGAGTAGACGAACTCTCTTAGATTGGACCATGAGGAGACGATCTCGGTTAGATTAGAACAAGATGAGATGAACTCTCTTAGATTGGACGAAGAGGACACGAACTCGGTTAGATTGTGTTAGATTCGAACAAGAAGAGATGAAATCTCTTAAATTGGATGAAGAGGACACGAACTCGGTTAGATTAGTCCAAGAGGGGACTAACTCTCATAGATTGAACCAAGCGTAGATGAACTCTCTTAAATTGGACCAAGAGGAGACGAACTCGGTTAGATTGGACAAAGAGGAGGTGGACTCTTTTAGACTGGACCAAGGAGAGACGAAGTTGGTTAGATTGGATTAACTCGAGAAGAACACCCTTAGATTGGACCAAGTGGAGACGAACTCTCTTAGATTGGACCAAGAGGAGAACAACTCTCTTAGAATGGATGAAGAGGATACGAACTATCTTAGTTTGGACCATGAGAAGACGAACTTGGTATGATTGGACAAAGAGGAGACAAACAATCTTGGATTGGACCAAGAGGAGACAAACTCTCTTGGATTGGACCAAGAGGAGACAAACTCGGCTAGTTTGCACCATGAGGGGACGAACTCGGTCAGATTGCACTATGACGGGACAAACTCGGTGAGATTAGACCAAGATGAGACGAACTCTCTTAGATTGGACGAATAGGAGACGAACTCTCTTATATTGACCAAGAGGAGATGAACTCTCTTAGATTGGACCATGAGGAGACGAACTCGGTTAGATTGGAACAAGATGAGATCAACTCTCTTAGATTTGAACGAAGAGGACACCAACTCGGATCGATTGGACAAAGAGGAGGCGAACTCTTTTAGATTGGACCAAGTATGAGACGAACTTGGTTCGATTGGATTAACTCGAGACGAACACCCTTAGATTGGACCAAGAGGAGACGAACTCTTTTAGATTGGACCAAGAGGAGAAGAACTCTCTTAGATTGGACAAAGAGGAAACGAACTCTCTCAGAGAGGACCAATTGGAGACAAACTATCTGAGATTGGACCAAGAGGAGACAAACTCTGCTAGAATGGATTAAGTAGAGGCGAACTCCCATAGATTGGACCAAGATGAGACGAACTATATTAGATTGGATGAAGAGGAGACGAACTCGATTAGAGTGGACCATGAGGGGACGAACTCGGTTAGATTGCACCATGAGAGGACAAACTCGGGAGATTAAACCAAGATGAGACAAACTCTCTTATATTGGACGAAGAGGAGATGCACTCTCTTAGATTTGACCAAGAGGAGACGAACTCAGTTGGATTGGATGAAGAGGAGACGAACTCGATTAGAGTGGACCATGAGGGGACGAACTCGGTTAGATTGCACCATGAGAGGACAAACTCGGGAGATTAAACCAAGATGAGACAAACTCTCTTATATTGGACGAAGAGGAGATGCACTCTCTTAGATTGGACCATGGGGAGACGAACTCGGTTATATTGGATTAACAATAGACGAACACCATTAGATTGGAATTTACCAAAAAAAACACCCTTACATTGGACCAAAAGGAGACAAACTCTCTTAGATTTGATTTAGAGGAGACGAACTCTTTTAGATTTGACTAAGAGGAGACAAACTCTCTTAGATTGTACCAAGAGGAGACGAACTCTCTTAGATTGGACCATGAGGAGACGAACTCGGTTAGATTAGAACAAGGTGAGACGAACTCTCTTAGATTGGACGAAGAGGACACGAACTCGGTTAGATTGGACCAAGAGGAGACTAACTCTCTTAGATTGAACCTAGAGTAGATGAACACTCATAGATTGGACCAAGAGGAGACGAACTCGGTTAGATTGGATAAAGAGTATGCGAACTCTCTTATATTAGACTATGAGGAGACGAACTCGGTTAGATTGGAACAATAGGAGACGAACTTTCTCAGATTTTACGAAGAGGAGACGAACTCTCATATAGATTGGACCAAGAGGAGACGAACTCTCTTAGATTGGACCATGAGGAGACGACCTCGGTTAGGTTGGAACAAGAAGAGATGAACTCTCTTAGATTGGACGAAGAGGACACGAACTTGGTTAGATTAGACCAAGAGGAGACTAACTCTCATAGATTGAACCAAGCATAGACAAACTCTCTTAAATTGGACAAAGAGGAGACGAACTCGGTTAGATTGGACAAAGAGGAGGTGAACTCTTTTAGGTATGACCAAGGAGAGACGAACTTGGTTAGATTGGATTAACTCAAGAACAACACCCATGGATTGGACCAAGAGGAGACGAACTCTCTTAGATTGGACCAAGAGAAGACGAACTTAGTTAGATTGGACAAAGAGGAGGCGAACTCTCTTAGATTGGACCAAGGGGAGACGAACTCGGTTAGATTGGATTAAGTAGAGACAAACACCCTTAGATTGGAATTTACCAAAAAAACATCCTTAGATTGGACCAAAAAAAGACGACCTCTCTTTGATTGGACCGAGAGTAGACTAACTCTGTTAGATTGGGCTAGGTAGACATGAACAGCTTCAATTGGACCAATAGGACACGAACTCTCTTAGATTGGATCAAGAGAAGACGAACACGGTAAGATTAGACAAAGGGGAGACGAACTCTCTTGCATTGGACGAAGAGGAGACGAACTTTCTAAGATTGGACCAAGAGGAGGCGAACTCGGTTAGATTGGATAAAAAGGAGACAAACTCTCTTAGATTGGACTAATAAGATACGAACACTCTTAGATTGGACGAAGAGGAGACGAACTTAGTTAGATTGGACAAAGAGGAGGCGAACTCTCTTAGATTGGACCAAGGGAGACGAACTCGGTCAGATAGTATTAAGTAGAGACGAACACCCTTAGATTGGAATTTACCAAAAAAACATTCATGGATTGGACCAAAAAAAGACGACCACTCTTAGATTGGACCGAGAGTAGACTAAATCTGTTAGATTGGGCTAAGTAGACAAGAAATCTCTTCAATTGGACCAATAGGACAAACTCGATGAGATTAGACCAAGACGAGACGAACTGTCTCAGATTGAACGAAGAGGAGACGAACGCCCTTAGATTGGATCAAGAGGAGACGAACTCGGTTAGATTGGTTAAATTAGAGACGAACTCCCTTAGATTGGACCAAGAGGAGGCAAACTCTGTTAGAATGGAGGAAGAGGAGACGAACTCTCTTAGATTGTACCAAGAGGAGACGAACTCTCTTAGATTGGACCAAGAGGAGACGAAATCGGTTAGATTGGACCAAGAGGAGACGAACTCACTGAGATTGGACCAAGAGGAGACAAACTCTGTTAGAATGAATTAAGTAGAGGCGAACTCTCTCAGATTGGACCAAGATGAGACGAACTATGTTAGATTGCACCAAGATGAGACGAACTATGTTAGATTGGATCAAGAGGTGACGAACTCGATTAGAGTGGACCATGAGGGGACGAACTCGGTTATATTGCTCCTTGAGGGGACAAACTTCGTGAGATTAGACCAAGATGAGAGGAACTCTCTTAGATTGGACGAACAGGAGATGAACTCTCTAAGATTGAACCAAGAGGAGACGAACTCTCTTATATTGGACGATGAGGTGACGAACTCGGTTAGATTGGAACAAGATGAGATGAACTCTCTTAGATTGGACGAAGAGGACACGAACTCGGTTAGATTAGACCAAGAGGAGACTAACTCTCAAATTGGACCAAGAGGCGACGAACTCGGTTAGATTGGACAAAGAGGAGGCGAACTCTTTTAGATTGGACCAAGGAGAGACGAACTTGGTTAGATTGGATTAACTCGAGACGAACACCCTTAGATTGGACCAAGAAGAGACGAACAATCTTAGATTGGACCAAGAGGAGAAGAACTCTCTTAGAATGGATGAAGAGGATACGAGCTCTCTTTGATTGGACCAAGAGAAGACGAACTCGGTAAGATTGGACAAAGAGGAGACAAACTCTCTTAGATTTGACCAAGAGAAGACGAACTCGGTAAGAGGGGACAAAGAGTAGACGAACTCTCTAGGATTGGACCAAGAGGAGACAAACTCGGTTAGATTGGACAAAGAGGAGGTGAACTCTGTTAGATTGGACCAAGGAGAGACGAACTTGGTTAGATTAGTATAACTCGAGACGAACACCCGACGATTGGACCAAGAGGAGACAAACGTTCTTAGATTGGATCTAGATGAGACGAACTCAGTTAGACTGGACCAAGAGGAGACGAACTCTCTTAGATTAGACGAAGAGGAGACGAACTCTCTGAGATTGGACCAAGAGGAGACAAACTCGGCTAGATTGGATTAAGTAGAGGCGAAGTCCCATAGATTGGACCAAGATGAGACGAAGTATGTTAGATTGGATCAAGAGGTGACGAACTCGATAGAGTGGACCATGAGGGGACGAACTCTGTTAGATTACACCATGAGGGGACAAACTCGGAAGATTAAACCAAGATCAGACGAACTCTCTTAGATTGGACCAAGAGAAGACTAACTCAAATGGATTGGACAAAGAGGACGCGAACTCTTTTAGATTGGACCAAGGGGAGACGAACTCGGTTATATTGGATTAACTAGAGACGAACACCCTTAGATTGGAATTTACCAAAAAAAAACACCCTTCGATTGGACCAAAAGGAGACAAACTCTCTTAGATTTGATTTAGAGGAGACGAACTCTCTTAGATTTGACTAAGAGGAGACGAACTCTCTTAGATTGTACCAAGAGGAGACGAACTCTCTTAGATTGGACCATGAGGACACGAACTCGGTTAGATTAGAACAAGTTGAGACGAACTCTCTTAGATTGGACGAAGAGGACACGAACTCGGTTAGATTGGACCAAGAGGAGACTAACTCTCTTAGATTGACCCAAGAGTAGATGAACACTCATAGATTGGACCAAGAGGAGACGAACTTGGTTAGATTGGACAAAGAGTAGGCGAACTCTCTTATATTAGACCTTACCAAAAAAAAAACTCTCTTATATTAGACTATGAGGAGACGAACTCGGTTAGATTGGAACTAGAGGAGACGAACTTTCTCAGATTTTACGAAGAGGAGACGAACTCTCTTAGATTGGACCAAGAGGAGACGAACTCTCTTAGATTGGACCACGAGGGGACGAACTCGGTTAGATTGGAACAAGAAGAGATGAACTCTCTTAGATTGGACGAAGAAGACACGAACTCGGTTTGATTAGACGAAGAGGAGACTAACTCTGATAGATTGAACCAAGCATAGACGAACTCTCTTAAATTGGACCAAGAGGAGACGAACTCGGTTAGATTGGACAAAGAGGAGGTGAACTCATTTAGGTTGGACCAAGGAGAAACGAACTTGGTCAGATTGGATTAACTCAAGAAGAACACCCTTAGATTGGACCAAGAGGAGACGAACTCTCTTAGATTGGACCAAGGGGAGACGAACTCTCTTAGATTGGACCAAGAGGAGAAGAACACTCTTAGATTGGATGAAGAGGATACGAACTCTTTTAGTTTGGACCAAGAGAAGACGAACTCGGTAAGATTGGACAAAGAGGAGACGAAAACTCTTAGATTGGACTAAGAGGAGACGAACTCTCTTAGATTGGACCAAGAGGGGACGAACTCGGTTAGATTGCACCATGAGGGGACGAACTCGTTTAGATTGCACCATGAGGGGACCAACTCGGTGAGATTAGACCAAGATGAGATGAACTCTCTTAGATTGGACTGAGAGGACACGAACTCTGTTAGATTAGACCATGAGAAGACGAACTTGGTACGATAGGACCAAGAGGAGACTAATTGTAGATTGGACGAAGAGGAGACGAACGCTCTTAGATTGGATCAAGAGGAGACGAACTCGGTTAGATTGGGTTAAGTCCAGACGAACTCCCATAGATTGGACCAAGAGGAGTCGAACTATGTTAGAATCGTTCAAGAAGAGACGAACTCGATTAGATTGGACCGTGAGGAGAAGAACTCGTTAGATTGCACCATGAGCGGACAAACTCGGTGAGATTAGGCCAAGATGTGACGAACTCTCTTAGATTGGACCAAGAGGAGACAAACTATGTTAGAATGGATTAAGTAGAGACGAACCCCCAAAGATTGGACCAAGAGGAGACGAACTATGTTATATTGGATAAAGAGGAGACGAACTCGATTAGACTGGACCATGAGGGGACGAACTCGGTTAGATTGCACCATGACGGGACAAACTCAGTGAGATTAGTCCAAGATGAGACGAACTCTCTTAGATTGGACCAAGAGGAGACGAACTCTCTTAGATTGGACCAAGAGGAGACGAACTTAGTTAGATTGGACAAAGAGGAGGCGAACTCTCTTAGATTGGACCAAGGGGAGACGAACTCGGTTAGATTGGATTAAGTAGAGACCAACACCCTTAGATTGGAATTTACCAAAAAAACATCCTTAGATTGGACCAAAAAAAGACGACCTCTCTTCGATTGGACTGAGAGTAGAATAACTCTGTTAGATTGGGCTAGGTAGACATGAACTCACTTCAATTGGACCAATAGGACACAGACTCTCTTAGATTGGACCAAGAAAAGACAAACACGGTAAGATTAGACAAAGAGGAGACGAACTCTCTTGCATTGGACGAAGAGGAGACCAACTTTCTTAGATTGGACCAAGAGGAGGCGAACTCGGTCAGATTGGATAAAAAGGAGACAAACACTCTTTGATTGGACTAATAAGATACGAACACTCTTAGATTAGACAAAGTGGAGACGAACTTAGTTAGATTGGACAAAGAGGAGGCGAACTCTCTTAGATTGGACCAAGGGAGACGAACTCGGTTAGATAGTATTAAGTAGAGACGAACACCCTTAGATTGGAATTTACCAAAAAACCATCCTTAGATTGGACCAAAAAAAGACGACCACTCTTAGATTGGACCGAGAGTAGACTAACTCTGTTAGATTGCGCCAACTAGACATGAAATCTCTTCAAATGGACCAATTGGACAAACTCGGTGAGATTCGACCAAAACGAGACGAACTGTCTCAGATTGGACGAAGAGGAGACGAACGCCATTAGATTGGATCAAGAGGAGACGAACTCGGTTAGATTGGATTAATTAGAGAAGAACTCCCTTAGATTGGACCAAGAGGAGGCAAACTCTGTTAGAATGGATAAAGTAGAGGCGAACTCCCATAGATTGGACCAAGATGAGACGAACTATGTTAGATTGGATCAAGAGGAGACGAACTCGATTAGAGTAGACCATGAGGGGACGAACTCGGTTAGATTGCACCTTGAGTGGACAAACTCGGTGAGATTAGACCAAGATGAGACGAACTGTCTCAGATTGGACCAGATTGGACGAAGAGGAGACGAACTCTCTTACATTGTACCAAGAGGAGACGAACTCTCTTAGATTGGACCAAGAGTAGACGAACTCGGTTAAATTGGACCAAGAGGAGACGAAGTCACTGAGATTGGACCAAGAGGAGACAAACTCTGTTAGAATGAATTAAGTAGAGGCGAACTCTCTCAGATTGGACCAAGATGAGACGAACTATGTTAGATTGGATCACGAGAAGACGAACTCGATTAGAGTGGACCATGAGGGGACGAACTCGGTTAGATTGCACCATGAGGGGACAAACATGGTGAGATTTGACCAAGATGAGACGAACTCTCTTAGATTGGACGAAGAGGAGACGAACTCTCTTAGATTGGACCAAGAGGAGACGAACTCTCTTATATAGGACGATGAGGAGACGAACTCGGTTAGATTGGAACAAGATGAGATGACCTCTCTTAGATTGGACGAAGAGGGCACGAACTCGGTGAGATTAGACCAAGAGGAGACTAACTCTTATATATTGAACCAAGATTAGACGAACTCTCTTAAATTGGACCAAGAGGCGACGAACTCGGTTAGATTGGACAAAGAGGAGGCGAACTCTTTTAGATTGGACCAAGGAGAGACGAACTTGTTTAGATTGGATTAACTCGAGACGAACACCCTTAGATTGGACCAAGAAGAGACAAACTCTCTTAGATTGGACCAAGAGGAGAAGAACTCTCTTAGAATGGACGAAGAGGATACGAGCTCTCTTAGATTGGACCAAGAGAAGACGAACTCGGTAATATTGGATAAAGAGGAGACAAACTCTCTTAGATTTGACCAAGAGAAGACGAACTCGGTAAGATTGGACAAAGAGTAGACGAATTAGATTGAACAAAGAGGGTACAAATTCCCTTATAGATTGGACCAAGAGGAGACGAACTCGGTTAGATTAAACCCAGATAGGACAAACTCTCTTAGATTGGACCAAGAGGAGGTGAACTCGGTTAGACTGGACAAAGAGGAGGCGAACTCTCTTAGATTGGACGATGAGGATACGAACTCATTTAGATTGGACTAAGAGGTGACAAACTTGGTTAGATTGGATGAAGAGGAGGCGAGCACTCTTAGATTGAACCAAGTGGAGACGAACTCGGTCAGATTGAACAAAGAGGGGACGAACTCTCTAAGATTGTACTAAGAGGAGACGAACTCTTTTAGATTAGACCAAGATGGGATGAACTCTCTTAGATTGGACGAAGAGGAGACGAACTCTCTTAGACTGGACCAAGGGGAGACGAACTTGGTTAGATTGGATGAATTAGAGACGAACACCATTAGAATGGTCGAAGAGGAGATGAACTTTCTTAGATTGGAGCAAGAGGAGATGAACTCGGTTAGATTGAATAAAGAGCGAACAAATTCCCTTATAGATTGGACCAAGAGGAGACGAACTCGGTTAGATTGGACCAAGAGGAGGCAAACTCGGTTTGACTGGACAAAGAGGAGGCGAACTCGGTTAGATTAGCCAAAGATGAGACGGACTCTCTTAGATTGGACTATGAGGTGACGAACTCTCTTAGATTGGACCAAGTGGAGACGAACTCGGTTAGATTGGACAAAGAGGAGGCAAACTCTCTTAGATTTGATCAAGGGCAGACGAAGTCGGTTAGATTGGATTAACTAGAGACGAACACCCTTAGATTGGTCGAAGAGGAGATGAACTTTCTTAGATTGGAGCAAGAGGAGATGAACTCGGTTAGATTGAAGAAAGAGGGGACAAATTCCCTTATAGATTGGACCAAGAGGTGAATAACTCGGTTAGTTTAGACCAATATGGGACGAACTCTCTTAGATTGGACCAAGAGGAGGCGAAGTCGGTTAGACTGGACAAAGAGGAGGCGAACTCGGTTAGTTTAGACCAAGATGAGACGAACTCTCTTAGTTTGGACTAAGAGGAGACGAACTCTCTTAGATTGGGCCAAGAGGAGACGAACTCGGTTTGATTGGACAAAGAGGAGGCGAACTCTCTTAGATTTGATCAAGGGGAGACGAACTCGGTTAGATTGGATTAACTAGGGACGAACACCCTTAGATTGGATGAAGAGGAAACAAACTTTCTTAGATTGGATCAAGAGGAGATGAACTCGGTTAGATTGAACAAAGAGGGGACAAATTACCTTATACATTGGACCAAGAGGAGACGAACTAGGTTAGATTAGACCAAAATAGGACGAACACTCTTAGATTGGACCAAGAGCAGGTGAACTCGGTTAGACTGGACAAAGAGGAGGCGAACTCTCTTACATTGGACGATGAGGATACGAACTCATTTAGATTGGACCAAGTGGTGACGAACTTGGATAGATTAGACGAAGAGGAGGCGAACTCTCTTAGATTGGACCAAGAGGAGACGAACACTCTTAGATTGGACCAAGAGAAGACGAACTCGGTCAGATTGGACCAAGAGGAGGTGAACTCGGTTAGACTGGACAAAGATGAGGCGAACTCTCTTAGATTGGACGATGAGGATACGAACTCATTTAGATTGGACCAAGAGGTGACGAACTTGGTTAGATTGGATGAAGAGGAGGCGAGCACTCTTAGATTGAACCAAGTGGAGACGAACTCGGTCAGATTGGACAAAGAGGGGACGAACTCTCTAGGATTGTACTAAGAGGAGACGAACTCGGTTAGATCAGACCAAGATGGGATGAACTCTCTTAGATTGGACGAAGAGGAGACGAACTCTCTTAGACTGGACCAAGGGGAGACGAACTCTCATAGATAGGACCAAGGGGAGACAAACTCAGTTAGATTGAATTAACTAGAGACGAACACCCTTAGATTGGACCAAGAGGAGATGAACTCTGTTAGTGTAGATTTAGTAGAGGCGAACTGCCATAGATTGGACCAAGAGGAGACGAACTATGTTAGATTGGACCATGAGGAGACGAACTATGTTACATTGGACCATGAGGAGAAGAACTTTCTTAGATTGGACCAAGAGGTGACGGACTCGTTTAGATTTCACCAAGATGAGACAAACTCTCTTAGATTGGACTACGAGGAGACGAACTCTCTTAGATTGGACAAAGAGGAGACGAACTCGGTTAGATTGGACAAAGTGGAGGCGAACTCTCTTAGATTTGATAAAGGGGAGACGAACTCGGTTAGATTGGATGAATTTGAGATGAACACCCTTAGAATGTTCGAAGAGGAGATGAACTTTCTTAGATTGGAGCAAGAGGAGATGAACTCGGTTAGATTGAACAAAGAGCGGACAAATTCCCTTATAGATTGGACCAAGAGGAGACGAACTCGGTTAGATTGGACCAAGAGGAGGCGAACTCGGTTTGACTGGACAAAGAGGAGGCGAACTCGGTTAGATTAGACAAAGATGAGACGGACTCTCTTAGATTGGACTATGAGGTGACGAACTCTCTTAGATTGGACCAAGGGGAGACGAACTCGGTTAGATTGGACAAAGAGGAGGCAAACTCTCTTAGATTTGATCAAGGGCAGACGAAGTCGGTTAGATTGGATTAACTAGAGACGAACACCCTTAGATTGGTCAAAGAGGAAATGAACTTTCTTAGATTGGAGCAAGAAGAGATGAACTTGGTTAGATTGAACAAAGAGGGGACAAATTCCCCTACAGATTGGACCAAGAGGTAACGAACTCGGTTAGATTAGACCAATATGGGACGAACACTCTTAGATTGGACCAAGAGGAGGCGAAGTCGGTTAGACTGGACAAAGAGGAGGCGAACTCGGTTAGTTTAGACCAAGATGAGACGAACTCTCTTAGTTTGGACTAAGAGGAGATGAACTCTCTTAGATTGGACCAAGAGGAGACGAACTCGGTTTGATTGGACAAACAGGAGGCGAACTCTCTTAGATTTGATCAAGGGGAGACGAACTCGGTTAGATTGGATTAACTAGGGACGAACACCCTTAGATAGGATGAAGAGGAAACAAACTTTCTTAGATTGGATCAAGAGGAGATGAACTCGGTTAGATTGAACAAAGAGGGGACAAATTACCTTATACATTGGACCAAGAGGAGACGAACTAGGTTAGATTAGACCAAAATAGGACGAACTCTCTTAGATTGCACCAAGAGCAGGTGAACTCGGTTAGACTGGACAAAGAGGAGGCGAACTCTCTTAGATTGGACGATGAGGATACGAACTGATTTAGATTGGACCAAGAGGTGACGAACTTGGATAGATTAGACGAAGAGGAGGGGAACTCTCTTAGATTGGACCAAGAGGAGACGAACTCTCATAGATTGGAGCAAGAGAAGACGAACTCGGTCAGATTGGACAAAGAGGAGACGAACTCTCTAAGATTGTACCAAGAGGAGACGAACTCGGTTAGATTAGACCAAAATGGGATGAACTCTCTTAGATTGGACGAAGAGGAGACGAACTCTCTTAGACTGGACCAAGGGGAGACGAAGTCGGTTAGATTGGAATAACTAGAGACGAACACCCTTAGATTGGTCGAAGATGAGATGAACTTTCTTTGATTGGAGCAAGAGGAGATGAACTCGGTTAGATTGAACAAAGAGGGGACAAATTCCCTTATAGATTGGACCAAGAGGTGACGAACTCGGTTAGATTAGACCAATATGGGACGAACTCTCTTAGATTGGACCAAGAGAAGGCGAAGTCGGATAGACTGGACAAAGAGGAGGCGAACTCGGTTAGTTTAGACCAAGATGAGACGAACTCTCTTAGTTTGGACTAAGAGGAGACGAACTCTCTTAGATTGGACCAAGAGGAGACGAACTCGGTTAGATTGGACAAAGAGGACGCGAACTCTCTTAGATTTGATCATGGGCAGACGAACTTGGTTAGATTGGATAAACTACAGACGAACACCCTTAGATTGGATGAAGAGGAGACGAACTTTGTTAGATTGGATCAAGAGGAGATGAACTCAGTTAGATTGAACAAAGAGGGTACAAATTCCCTTATAGATTGGACCAAGCGGAGACGAACTCTGTTAGATTAGACCAAAATAGGACGAACTCTCTTAGATTGGACCAAGAGGAGGTGAACTCGGTTAGATTGGTCAAAGAGGAGGCGAACTCTCTTATATTGGACGATGAGGATCTGAACTCATTTAGATTTGAGCAAGAGGTGACGAACTTGGATAGATTAGACGAAGAGGAGGCGAACTCTCTTAGATAGGACCAAGGGGAGACGAACTCTGTTAGATTGAATTAACTAGAGACGAACACCCTTAGATTGGACCAAGAGGAGATGAACTCTGTTAGTGTAGATTTAGTAGAGGCGAACTGCCATAGAATGGACCAAGAGGAGACGAACTATGTTAGATTGGACCATGAGGAGACGAACTATGTTACATTGGACCATGAGGAGAAGAACTTTCTTAGATTGGACCAAGAGGTGACGAACTCGTTTAGATTTCACCAAGATGAGACAAACTCTCTTAGATTGGACTACGAGGAGACGAACTCTCTTAGATTGGACAAAGAGGAGACGAACTCGGTTAGATTGGACAAAGTGGAGGCGAACTCTCTTAGCTTTCATAAAGGGGAGACGAACTCGGTTAGATTGGATGAATTTGAGACGAACACCCTTAGAATGTTCGAAGAGGAGATGAACTTTCTTAGATTGGAGCAAGAGGAGATGAACTTGGTTAGATTGAACAAAGAGCGGACAAATTCCCTTATAGATTGGACCAAGAGGAGACGAACTCGGTTAGATTGGACCAAGAGGAGGCGAACTCGGTTTGACTGGACAAAGAGGAGGCGAACTCGGTTAGATTAGACAAAGATGAGACGGACTCTCTTAGATTGGACTATGAGGTGACGAACTCTCTTAGATTGGACCAAGGGGAGACGAACTCGGTTAGATTGGACAAAGAGGAGGCAAACTCACTTAGATTTGATCAAGGGCAGACGAAGTCGGTTAGATTGGATTAACTAGAGACGAACACCCTTAGATTGGTCAAAGAGGAAATGAACTTTCTTAGATTGGAGCAAGAAGAGATGAACTCGGTTAGATTGAACAAAGAGGGGACAAATTCCCCTATAGATTGGACCAAGAGGTAACGAACTCGGTTAGATTAGACCAATATGGGACGAACACTCTTAGATTGGACCAAGAGGAGGCGAAGTCGGTTAGACTGGACAAAGAGGAGGCGAACTCGGTTAGTTTAGACCAAGATGAGATGAACTCTCTTAGTTTGGACTAAGAGGAGACGAACTCTCTTAGATTGGACCAAGAGGAGACGAACTCGGTTTGATTGGACAAACAGGAGGCGAACTCTCTTAGATTTGATCAAGGGGAGACGAACTCGGTTAGATTGGATTAACTAGGGACGAACACCCTTAGATAGGATGAAGAGGAAACAAACTTTCTTAGATTGGATCAAGAGGAGATGAACTCGGTTAGATTGAACAAAGAGGGGACAAATTACCTTATACATTGGACCAAGAGGAGACGAACTAGGTTAGATTAGACCAAAATAGGACGAACTCTCTTAGATTGCACCAAGAGCAGGTGAACTCGGTTAGACTGGACAAAGAGGAGGCGAACTCTCTTAGATTGGACGATGAGGATACGAACTGATTTAGATTGGACCAAGAGGTGACGAACTTGGATAGATTAGACGAAGAGGAGGGGAACTCTCTTAGATTGGACCAAGAGGAGACGAACTCTCATAGATTGGAGCAAGAGAAGACGAACTCGGTTAGATTGGACAAAGAGGAGACGAACTCTCTAATATTGTACCAAGAGGAGACGAACTCGGTTAGATTAGACCAAGATGGGATGAACTCTCTTAGATTGGACGAAGAGGAGACGAACTCTCTTAGACTGGACCAAGGGGAGACGAAGTCGGTTAGATTGGAATAACTAGAGACGAACACCCTTAGATTGGTCGAAGATGAGATGAACTTTCTTAGATTGGAGCAAGAGGAGATGAACTCGGTTAGATTGAACAAAGAGGGGACAAATTCCCTTATAGATTGGACCAAGAGGTGACGAACTCGGTTAGATTAGACCAATATGGGACGAACTCTCTTAGATTGGACCAAGAGAAGGCGAAGTCGGATAGACTGGACAAAGAGGAGGCGAACTCGGTTAGTTTAGACCAAGATGAGACGAACTCTCTTAGTTTGGACTAAGAGGAGACGAACTCTCTTAGATTGGACCAAGAGGAGACGAACTCGGTTAGATTGGACAAAGAGGACGCGAACTCTCTTAGATTTGATCATGGGCAGACGAACTTGGTTAGATTGGATAAACTACAGACGAACACCCTTAGATTGGATGAAGAGGAGACGAACTTTGTTAGATTGGATCAAGAGGAGATGAACTCGGTTAGATTGAACAAAGAGGGTACAAATTCCCTTATAGATTGGACCAAGCGGAGACGAACTCTGTTAGATTAGACCAAAATAGGACGAACTCTCTTAGATTGGACCAAGAGGAGGTGAACTCGGTTAGATTGGTCAAAGAGGAGGCGAACTCTCTTATATTGGACGATGAGGATCCGAACTCATTTAGATTTGAGCAAGAGGTGACGAACTTGGATAGATTAGACGAAGAGGAGGCGAACTCTCTTAGATTGGACCAAGAGGAGACGAACTCTCTTAGATTGGAGGAAGAGAAGACGAACTCGGTCAGATTGGACAAAGAGGAGACGAACTTTCTAAGATTGTAACAAGAGGAGACGAACTCGGTTAGATTTGACCAAGATGGGATGAACTCTCTTAGATTGGACGAAGAGGAGACGATCTCTCTTAGACTGGACCAAGGGGAGACGAACTCAGTTAGATTGGACAAAGAGGAACCGAACTCTCTTAGAAAGGACCAACGGGAGACGAACTCAGTTAGATTGAATTAACTAGAGACGAACACCCTTAGATTGGTTCAAGAGGAGACGAATTCTGTTAGTGTGGGTTAAGTAGAGGCAAACTGCCATAGATTGGACCAAGAGGAGATGAACTATTTTAGATTGAACCATGAGGAGACGAACTATGTTAGATTGGACCATGAGGAGACGAACTTTCTTAGATTGGACCAAGAGGTGACGAACTCGGTTAGATTTCACCAAGATGAGACAAACTTTCTTAGATTGGACTACGAGGAGACGAACTTGGTTAGATTGGACAATGAGGAGGCGAACTCTCTTAGATTTGATAAAGGGGAGACGAACTCGGTTAGATTGGATTAACTAGAGACAAATACCCTTAGATTGGTTGAAGATGAGATGAACATTCTTAGATTGGATCAAGAGGAGACGAACTCGGTTAGATTCAACAAAGAGGGGACAAATTCCCTTATAGATTGGACAAAGAGTATACGAACTCGGTTAGATTAGACCAATATGGGACGAACTCTCTTAGATTGCACCAAGAGGAGGCAAACTCGGTTAGACTGGACAAAGAGGAGGCGAACTCGGTTAGATTAGAGCAAGATGAGACGAACTCTCTTAGATTGAACTATGAGGAGACGAACTCTCTTAGATTGGACTACGAGGAGACGAACTCTCTTAGATTGGACAAAGAGGAGACGAACTCGGTTAGATTGGACAAAGAGGAGGCGAACTCTCTTAGATTTGATAAAGGGGAGACGAACTCGGTTAGATTGGATTAACTAGAGACAAACACCCTTAGATTGGTTGAAGATGTGATGAACATTCTTAGATTGGATCAAGTGGAGACGAACTCGGTTAGATTGAACAAAGAGGGGACAAATTCCCTTATAGATTGGACAAAGAGTAGACGAACTCAGTTAGATTAGACCAATATGGGACGAACTCTCTTAGATTGGACCAAGAGGAGGCGAACTCGGTTAGACTGGACAAAGAGGAGGCGAACTCGGTTAGATTAGACCAAGATGAGACGAACTCTCTTAGATTGGACTATGAGGAGACGAACACTCTTAGATTGGACCAAGAGGAGACGAACTCGGTTAGATTGGACAAAGAGGACGCGAACTCTCTTAGATTTGATCAAGGGCAGACGAACTCGGTTAGATTGGATTAACTAGAGACAAACACCCTTAGATTGGATGAAGAGGAGACGAACTTTGTTAGATTGGATTAAGAGGAGATGAACTCGGTTAGATTGAACAAAGAGGGTACAAATTCCCTTATAGATTGGACCAAGAGGAGACGAACTCGGTTAGATTAAACAAAGATAGGACGAACTCTCTTAAATTGGACCAGGAGGAGGAGAACTCGGTTAGACTGGACGAAGAGGAGGTGAACTCCCCTAGATTGGACGATGAGGATACGAACTCATTTAGATTGGACCAAGAGGTGACGAACTTGGTTAGATTGGATGAAGAGGAGGCGAGCTCTCTTAGATTGGACCAAGAGGAGACGAAGTCTTTTGATTGGACCAAGAGGGGACGAACTCTCTAATATTGTACTAAGAGGAGACGAACTCGGTTAGATTAGACCAAGATGGTATGAACTCTCTTAGATTGGATGAAGAGGAGACGAACTCTCTTAGACTGGACCAAGGGGAGACGAACTCTCTTAGATAGGACCAAGGGGAGACGAACTCTGTTAGATTGAATTAACTAGAGACGAACACCCTTAGATTGGACCAAGAGGAGATGAACTCTGTTAGTATAGATTAAGTAGAGGCGAACTGCCATAGATTGGACCAAGAGGAGATGAACTATGTTAGATTGGACCATGAGGAGACGAACTATGTTACATTGGACCATGAGGAGATGAACTTTCTTAGACTGGACCAAGGGGAGACGAAGTCGGTTAGAGTGGATTAACTAGAGACGATCACCCTTAGATTGGTCGAAGAGGAGATGAACTTTCTTAGATTGGAGCAAGAGGAGATGAACTCAATTAGATTGAACAAAGAGGGGACAAATTGCCTTATAGATTGGACCAAGAGGTGACGAACTCGGTTAGATTAGACCAATATGGGACGAACTCTCTTAGATTGGACCAAGAGGAGGCGAAGTCGGTGAGACTGGACAAAGAGGAGGCGAACTCGGTTAGTTTAGACCAAGATGAGACGAACTCTCTTAGTTTGGACTAAGGGGAGACGAACTCTCTTAGATTGGACCAAGAGGAGACGAACTCGGTTAGATTGGACAAACAGGAGGCGAACTCTCTTAGATAGGACCAAGGGGAGACGAACTCTGTTAGATTGAATTAACTAGAGACGAACACCCTTAGATTGGACCAAGAGGAGATGAACTCTGTTAGTATAGATTAAGTAGAGGCGAACTGCCATAGATTGGACCAAGAGGAGATGAACTATGTTAGATTGGACCATGAGGAGACGAACTATGTTACATTGGACCATGAGGAGATGAACTTTCTTAGACTGGACCAAGGGGAGACGAAGTCGGTTAGAGTGGATTAACTAGAGACGATCACCCTTAGATTGGTCGAAGAGGAGATGAACTTTCTTAGATTGGAGCAAGAGGAGATGAACTCGGTTAGATTGAACAAAGAGGGGACAAATTACCTTATAGATAGGACCAAGAGGTGACGAACTTGGTTAGATTAGACTAATATGGGACGAACTCTCTTAGATTGGACCAAGAGGAGGCGAACTCAGTTAGTTTAGACCAAGAGGTGACGAACATGGATAGATTAGACGAAGAGGAGGGGAACTCTCTTAGATTGGACCAAGAGGAGACGAACTCTCTAAGATTGTTCCAAGAGGAGACGAACTCGGTTAGATTAGACCAAGATGGGATGAACTCTCTTAGATTGGACGAAGATGAGACGAACTCTCTTAGACTGGACCAAGGGGAGACGAAGTCGGTTAGATTGGATTAACTAGAGACGATCACCCTTAGATTGGTCGAAGAGGAGATGAACTTTCTTAGATTGGAGCAAGAGGAGATGAACTCGGTTAGATTGAACAAAGAGGGGACAAATTCCCTTATAGATTGGACCAAGAGGTGACGAACTCGGTTAGATTAGACCAATATGGGACGAACTCTCTTAGATTGGACCAAGAGGAGGCGAACTCGGTTAGTTTAGCCCAAGATGAGACGAACTCTCTTACTTTGGACTAAGAGGAGACGAACTCTCTTAGATTGGACCAAGAGGAGACGAACTTGGTTAGATTGGACAAACAGGAGGCGAACTCTCTTAGATTTGATAAAGGGGAGACGAACTCGGTTAGATTGGATTAACTACAGACAAACAACCTTAGATTGGTTGAAGATGAGATGAACATTCTTAGATTGGATCAAGAGGAGACGAACTCGGTTAGATTGAACAAAGAGGGGACAAATTCCCTTATAGATTGGACAAAGAGTAGACGAACTCGGCTAGATTAGACCAATATGGGACATACTCTCTTGGATTGGACCAAGAGGAGGCGAACTCGGTTAGACTGGACAAAGAGGAGGCGAACTCGGTTAGATTAGACCAAGATGAGACGAACTCTCTTAGATTGGACTATGAGGAGACGAACTCTCTTAGATTGGACTACGAGGAGACGAACTCTCTTAGATTGGACAAAGAGGAGACGAACTCGGTTACATTGGACAAAGAGGAGACAAACTTGGTTAGATTGGACAAAGAGGAGGCAAACTCTCTCTTAGATTAGACCAATATGAGACGAACTCTCTTAGATTGGACAAAGAGGAGGCGAACTCGGTTAGACTGGACAAAGAGGAGGCGAACTCGGTTAGATTAGACCAAGATGAGACGAACTCTCTTAGATTGGATTAACCAGAGACGAACCCCCTTAGATTGGATGAAGAGGAGACGAACTTTGTTAGATTGGATCAATAGGAGATGAACTCGGTTAGATTGAACAAAGAGGGTACAAATTCCTTTATAGATTGGACCAAGAGGAGATGAACTCGGTTAGATTAAGCCAAGATAGGACAAACTCTCTTAGATTGGACCAAGAGGAGGTGAACTCGGTTAGACTGGACGAAGAGGAGGCGAACTCCCCTAGATTGGACGATGAGGATACGAACTCATTTAGATTGAACCAAGAGGTGACGAACTTGGTTAGATTGGATGAAGAGGAGGCAAGCTGTCCTACATTGGACCAAGAGGAGACAAACTCTTTTGATTGGACCAAGAGGG
>JAPVXF010000039.1:0-125000 GCA_030064385.1 Melaleuca quinquenervia
GTCCAAGAGGCAATGAACTCCCTTCGCTTGGTCCAACAGAGGACAATATCCCTTACATTGGTCCAAGAAGAGCCAACTCCCTTAGATTGGTCGAAGAGGTAACGAACTCGCTGAGATTGGTCCAAGACGAGACAAGCTCCCTTAGATTGGTCCAAGAGGAGATCAACACCCTTATATTTGTTCAAGAGGCGACGAACTCTCTTAGAATAGTCCAAGAGGAGACGAACTCCCTTAGATTCATCCAAGAGGAGAGGAACTCCCATAGATTCGTGTAAGAGGGGACGAACTCCGTTACATTGGTCCAAGAATAGACAAGCTCCCATTAATTGGTCTAAAAGGAGACGAACTCCCTTAGATTGGTCCAAGATGCGACGAACTCCCTTAGATTGCTCCAAGAGGGGATGAACTCCCTAAGATTGGTCCAAGATGAGTCGAACTCCCTTACATTGGTCAAAGAGGAGACGAACTCCCTTGGCTTGGTCCAAGTGGAGAGGAACTCCCTTAGATTGGTCCAAGAGGGGACGAACTCCTTTACATTGGTCCAAGAAGGGACGAACTCCGTTAGATTGGTCAAACAGGTGACCAAGTCTCTAAGATTGGTCCAAGAGGAGTCGAACTCCCTTACATTGGTCCAAGAGGAAACGAAATCCCTTCGATTGGTCCAAGGGGTGACGAACTCCCTTCGCTTGGTCCAAGAGAGGACGATCTCCCTTACATTGGTCCAAGAAGAGACCAACTCCCTTAGATTGGTCGAAGAGGTAACGAACTAGCTGAGAATAATCCAAGAGGAAACAAACTCCCCTAGATTGGTCCAAGAGGAGATCAACCCTCTTATATTTGTCCAAGAGGAGACGAACTCTCATAGAATAGTCCAAGAGGAGACGAACTCCCTTAGATTCGTCCAAGAGGAGTGGAACTCCGATAGATTCGTCCAAGAGGGGAAGAACTCCCTTACATTGGTCCAAAAAGAGACGAGCTCCCATTGATTGGTCTAAAAGGAGACGAACTCCCTTAGATTGATCCAAGATGCGATGAACTCCCTTAGATTGCTCCAAGTGGGGATGAACTCCCTAAGGTTGGTCCAAGGGGAGTCGAACTCCCTTACATTGGTCAAAGAGGAGACGAACTCCCTTGGCTTGGTCCAAGTGGAGAGGAACTCCCTTAGATTGGTCCAAGAAGGGACGAACTCCTTTACATTGGTCCAAGAAGGGACGAACTCCCTTAGATTGGTCGAAGAGGTGACCAACTCTCCGAGATTGGTCCAAGAGGAGTCGAAATCCCTTAGATTGGTCCAAGAGGAAACGACTCCCTTCGATTGGTCTAAGAGGCGACAAACTCCCCTCGCTTGGTCCAAGAGAGGACGATCTCCCTTACATTGGTCCAAGCAGAGACCAACTCTTTTAGATTGGTCGAAGAGGTAACGAACTCGCTGAGATTCGTCCAAGACGAGACAAACTCTCTTAGATTGGTCCAAGAGGAGATCAACACCCTTATATTTGTTCATGAGGTGACGAACTCTCTTAGAATAGACCAAGAGGAGACGAACTCCCTTAGATTTGTCCAAGAGGAGAGGAACTCCCTTAGATTCGTCCAAGAGGGGAAGAACTCCCTTGCATTGGTCCAAGAAGAGATGAGCTCCCATTGATTGGTCTAAAAGGAGACGAACTCCCTTAGATTGGTGCAAGATGCGACGAACACCATTAGATTGCTCCAAGAGGGGAAGAACTACCTAAGATTGGTCCAAGATGAGTCGAACTCCCTTACATTGGTCCAAGAGGAGACGAACTCCCTTGGCTTGGTCCAAGAGGGGACGAACTCCCTTACATTGGTCTAAGAAGGGACGAACTCCCTTAGATTGGTCGAAGAGGTGTCCAACCCTCTGAGATTGGTCCAAGAGGATACGAACTCCCTTAGATTGGTCGAAGAGGTGTCCAACCCTCTGAGATTGGTCCAAGAGGATACGAACTCCCTTAGATTGGTCGAAGAGGTGTCCAACTCTCTGAGATTGGTCCCAGAGGAAACGAACTCCCTTGGATTGGTCCAAGAGCCGACGAACTCCCTTCGCTTGGTCCAAGAGAGGACGATCTCCCTTACATTGGTCCAAGAAGAGACCAACTCCCTTAGATTGGTCGAAGAGGTAAAGAACTCGCTGAGATTGGTCCAAGAGGAGACAAACTCCCTTAGATTGGTCCAAGTGGAGATCAACTCCCTTATATTTGTCCAAGAGGCGACGAACTACCTTAGATTGGACAATGAAGAGATGAGCACCCTTAGATTGGACCAAGAGGAGACGAACTCCCTCAGATTGGTCCAAGTAGATACGAACTCCCTTAGATTGGTCAAAGAGGAGACGAATTCCTTAGATTGGTCCAAGATGCGACGAACTCCCTTAGATTGGTCCAAGAGGAGACGAACTCCCTTACATTGGTCCAAGAAGAGACGAACACCGTTAGATTGGTCGAAGAGGTGACAAACTCTCTTACAATAGTCCAAGAAGAGACAAACTACCTTACATTGGTCCAAGAGGAGACGAACTCCCTTAGACTTATCCAAGAGGAGAAGAACTCCCTTAGATTGGTCCAAGAGGGGACAAACACCCATACATTGGTCCAAGAAGAGACGAGCTCCTACAGATTGGTCTAAGAGGAGATGAACTCCCTTAGATTGGTCAAAGATGCGACGAACACACTTAGATTGCTCCAAGAGGGGACGAACTCCCTTACATTGGTCTAAGAGGAGATGAACTTCGTTGGATTCGTCCAAGAGGAGAGGAACTCCATTAGATTGGTCCAAGAGGGGACGAACTCCCTTACATTGGTCCAAGAAGAGACGAGCTCCCTAGATTGGACTAAGAGGAGACGAACTCCCTTAGATTTACTTACCAAAAAAAAAATCCCTTAGATTGGTGCAAGATGCGACGAACTCCCTTTGATTGCTCCAAGAGAGGACGAACTCCCTTACACTGGTCCAAGAGGAGACGAACCCCCTTACATTGGTCCAAGAGGAGACGAACTTCCTTGGCTTGGTCCATGAGGAGACGAACTCCCTTAGATTGGTCCAAGAGGGGAGGAACACCCTTACATTGGTCCAAGAGGAAACGACTCCTTTCGATTGGTCCAAGAGGTGACGAACTCCTTTCGCTTGGTCCAAGAGAGGACGATCTCCCTTACATTGGTCCAAGAAGAGACCAACTCCTTTAGATTTGTCGAAGAGGTAATGAATTCGCTGAGATTCATCCAAGACGAGACAAACTCCCTTAGATTGGTCCAAGAGGAGATCAGCACCCTTATATTTGTTCAAGAGGCGACGAACTCTCTTAGAATAGTCAAAGAGGAGACGAACTCCCTTAGATTCGTCGAAGTGGTGACGAACTCTCTGAGATTGGTCCAAGAGCAGTCGAACTCCCTTACATTGGTCCAAGAGGAGACGAACACCCTTGGAATGCTCCAAGAGGCGACGAACTCCCTTCGCTTGGTCCAAGAGAGGACGATCTCCCTTACATTGGTCCAAGAACAGACCAACTCCCTTAGATTGGTCGAAGAGGGAACAAACTCGCTGAGATTAGTCGAAGAGGAGACAAACTCCCTTTGATTGGTCCAAGATGTGACGAACTCCTTTAGATTGGTCAAAGAGGGGACGAACTCCCTTACATTGGTCCAAGAAGACACGAACTCCCTCAAATTGGTCGAAGAGGTGAGAAACTCTCTAAGATTGGTCCAAGAGGAGTCGAACTCCCTGATATTGGTCAAAGAGGAGACGAACTTGCTTTGCTTGGTCCAAGTGGAAAGGAACACCCTTAGATTGGTCCAAGAGGGGACGAACTCCCTGACATTGGTCCAAGAAGGGACGAATTCCTTAGATTGGTCGAAGTGGTGACGAACTCTCTGAGATTGGTCCAACAGGAGTCGAACTCCCTTACATTGGTCCAAGAGGAGACGAACTCCCTTGGAATGGTCCAAGAGGCGACGAACTCCCATCGCTTGGTCCAAGAGAGGACGATCTCCCTTACATTGGTCCAAGAAGAGACCAATTCCCTTAGATTGGTCGAAGAGGGAACGAACTCGCTGAGATTGGTTGAAAAGGAGACGAACTGCCTTAGATTGGTCCAAGATGCGACGAACTCCCTTAGATTGGTGCAAGAGGGGACGAACTCCGTTACATTGGTCCAAGAAGACACGAACTCCCTCAAATTGGTCGAAGAGGTGACAGACTCTCTGAGATTGGTCCAAGAGGAGTCGAACTCCCTTACATTGGTCCAAGAGGAAATGAACTCCCTTGGATTGGTCCAAGAGGCGACGAACTCCCTTCGCTTGGTCCAAGAGAGAACGATCTCCTTTACATTGGTCCAAGAAGAGACCAACTCTCTTAGATTGGTCGAAGAGGTAACGAACTCGCTGAGATTGGTCCAAGAGGAGATCAACAACCTTATATTTGTCCAGGAGGCGACGAACTCTCTTAGAATAGTCCAAGAGGAGACGAACTCCCTTAGATTCGTCCAAGAAGTGAGGAATTCCCTTAGATTCTTCCAAGAGGGGAAGAACTCCCTTACATTGGTCCAAGAAGAGACGAGCTCCCATTGATTGGTCTAAAAGGAGACGAACTCCCTTAGATTGGTCCAAGAAGCGACGAACTCCCCTAGGTTGCTCCAAGAGGGGACGAACTTCCTAACATAGGTCCAAGAGGAGTCGAACTCCCTTACATTGGTCCACGAGGAGACGAACTCCCTTGGCTTGGGCCAAGTGGTGTGGAACTCCCTTGATTGGTCCAAGAGGGGACAAACTCCCTTACATTGGTCCAAGAAGGGATGAACTCCCAAGAGGAGCCGAACTCCCTTACATTGGTCCAAGAAGAGATGAGCTCCCATTGATTGGTCTAAAAGGAGACGAACTCCCATAGACTGGTCCAAGATGCGACGAACACCATTAGATTCTTCCAAGAGGGGAAGAACTACCTAAGATTGGTCCAAGATGAGTCCAACTCCCTTACATTGGTCCAAGAGGAGACGAACTCCCTTGGCTTGGTCTAAGAGGGGACGAACTCCCTTACATTAGTCTAAGAAGGGACGAACTCCCTTAGATTGGTCGAAGAGGTGTCCAACCCTCTGAGATTGGTCCAAGAGGATACGAACTCCCTTAGATTGGTCGAAGAGGTGTCCAACTCTCTGAGATTGGTCCCAGAGGAAACGAACTCCCTTGGATTGGTCCAAGAGGCGACGAACTCCCTTCGCTTGGTCCAAGAGAGGACGATCTCCCTTACATTGGTCCAAGAAGAGACCAACTCCCTTAGATTGGTCGAAGAGGTAACGAACTCGATGAGATTGGTCCAAGAGGAGACAAACTCCCTTAGATTGGTCCAAGTGGAGATCAACTCCCTTATATTTGTCCAAGAGGCGACGAGCTACCTTAGATTGGACAATGAAGAGATGAGCACCCTTAGATTGGACCAAGAGGAGACAAACTCCCTCAGATTGGTCCAAGAAGATACGAACTCCCTTAGATTGGTCAAAGAGGAGACGATGTCCCTTACATTGGTCAAAGAGGAGACGAATTCCTTAGATTGGTCCAAGATGCGATGAACTCCCTTAGATTGGTCCAAGAGGGGACGAACACCCTTACATTGGTCCAAGAAGAGACGAACACCGTTAGATCGGTCGAAGAGGTGACAAACTCTCTTACAATAGTCCAAGAGGAGACGAACTACCTTACATTGGTCCAAGAGGAGACGAACTCCCTTAGACTTATCCAAGAGGAGAAGAACTCCCTTAGATTGGTCCAAGAGGGGACAAACACCCTTACATTAGTCCAAGAAGAGACGAGCTCCCACAGGTTGGTCTAAGAGGAGATGAACTCCCTTAGATTGGTCCAAGATGCAACGAACACCCTTAGATTGCTCCAAGTGGGGACAAACTCCCTTACAGTGGTCCAAGAAGGGACGAACTCCCTTACATTGGTCTAAGAGGAGATGAACTTCGTTGGATTCGTCCAAGAGGAGAGGAACTCCATTAGATTAGTCCAAGAGGGGATGAACTCCCTTACATTGGTCCAAGAAGAGACGAGCTCCCCAAGATTGGACTAAGAGGAGACGAACTCCCTTAGATTTACTTACCAAAAAAAAAATCCCTTAGATTGGTGCAAGATGCAACGAACTCCCTTTGATTGCTCCAAGAGAGGACGAACTCCCTTACACTGGTCCAAGAGGAGACGAACCCCCTTACATTGGTCCAAGAGGAGATGAACTTCCTTGACTTGGTCCATGAGGAGATGAACTCCCTTAGATTGGTCCAAGAGGGGAGGAACACCCTTACATTGGTCCAAGAGGAAACAACTCCTTTTGATTGGTCGAAGAGGCGACGAACTCCCTTCGCTTGGTCCAAGAGAGGACGATCTCCCTTACATTGGTCCAAGAAGAG
This sequence comes from Melaleuca quinquenervia, assembly GCA_030064385.1. Lineage (NCBI taxonomy): Eukaryota > Viridiplantae > Streptophyta > Magnoliopsida > Myrtales > Myrtaceae > Melaleuca > Melaleuca quinquenervia. The sequence goes on from JAPVXF010000039.1 coordinate 6,410, forward strand.
ACCAACTCCTTTAGATTGGTCGAAGAGGTAACGAACTCGCTGAGATTCGTCCAAGACGAGACAAACTCCCTTAGATTGGTCCAAGAGGAGATCAGCACCCATATATTTGTTCAAGAGGCGACGAACTCTCTTAGAATAGCCCAAGAGGAGACGAACTCCCTTAGATTCATCGAAGTGGTGACGAACTCTCTGAGATTGGTCCAAGAGGAGACGAACTCCCTTGGAATGCTCCAAGAGGCGACGAACTCCCTTCGCTTGGTCCAAGAGAGGACGATCTCCCTTACATTGGTCCAAGAAGAGACCAACTCCCTTAGATTGGTCGAAGAGGGAACGAACTCGCTGAGATTGGTCGAAGAGGAGACGAACTCCCTTAGATTGGTCCAAGATGTGACGAACTCCCTTAGATTGGTCAAAGAGGGGACGAACTCCCTTACATTGGTCCAAGAAGACACGAACTCCCTCAAATTGGTTGAAGAGGTGAGAAACTCTCTGAGATTGGTCCAAGAGGAGTCGAACTCCCTTATATTGGTCAAAGAGGAGACAAACTCGCTTTGCTTGGTCCAAGTGGAGAGGAACACCCTTAGATTGGTCCAAGAGGGGACGAACTCCCTGACATTGGTCCAAGAAGGGACGAATTCCTTAGATTCGTCGAAGTGGTGACGAACTCTTTGAGATTGGTCCAAGAGGAGTCGAACTCCCTTACATTGGTCCAAGAGGAGACGAACTCCCTTGGAATGGTCCAAGAGGCGACGAACTCCCATCGCTTGGTCCAAGAGAGGACGATCTCCCTTACATTGGTCCAAGAAGAGACCAACTCCTTTAGATTGGTCGAAGAGGTAACGAACTCACTGAGATTCGTCTAAGACGAGACAAACTCCCTTAGATTGGTCCAAGAGGAGATCAGCACCCTTATATTTGTTCAAGAGGCGACGAACTCTCTTAGAATAGTCCAAGAGGAGACAAACTCCGTTAGATTCGTCGAAGTGGTGACGAACTCTCTGAGATTGGTCCAAGAGGAGTCGAACTCCCTGACATTGGTCCAAGAGGAGACGAACTCCCTTGGAATGCTCCAAGAGGCGATGAACTCCCTTCGCTTGGTCCAAGAGAGGACGATCTCCCTTACATTGGTCCAAGAAGAGACCAACTCCCTTAGATTTGTCGAAGAGGGAACGAACTCGCTGAGATTGGTCGAAGAGGAGACGAACTCCCTTAGATTGGTCAAAGATGTGGCGAACTCCCTCAGGTTGGTCAAAGAGGGGACGAACTCCCTTACATTGGTCCAAGAAGACACGAACTCTCTCAAATTGGTCGAAGAGGTGAGAAACTCTCTGAGATTGGTCCAAGAGGAGTCGAACTCCCTTATATTGGTCAAAGAGGAGACGAACTCGCTTTGCTTGGTCCAAGTGGAGAGGAACACCTGTAACACCTAGCCACCTTAATCGGGAGACGTTGTCAACAAATTCTCAAACTTAACATAATTAAATTTTACTAGGAACGCAGCGGAAATACTTTTATTAATTAAACCCCTAACTAAATCTGAGGTAATCAATAATGTTTAAACATAAATAAACCTTAAAACTTTGTCTTCTAAAGGTGACAACCAAATAATAAATAAACATCGCGTCTAATAGGAATTAATCTCCTATTTTATTACATAAAAATGTTCAATAAAAATATCCATAAATCTCAACGAGAACCACTAGCCTCATCTTGTCCTCGGAGAGGGACTCCCTGACACGTACCTGTAAAAATGGTTAAACAACAATAGTGAGATTACTCAGTGAGTCTACACCCTAATTCCCAATTAGGAGGGCACTCACCCTAGGGTCCCTAATTTCCCTATTAGTCTAATCATAACTCATATCACACCTCTTTCTCACTTAACCCCTTAACTACCGCATAACCAAGGTTCAGCAACGAATCACAAAATAATAATTCATTAAAGAATAAATTCACATAATTCCACCAGTAAACAATTATAAAATTCAATAGAACGGAAATAAACAATCTCGACCAGCTAACATCCATAACTATAACATAATCAAAGATATCAAACTACGAAATAAATTACGACCGCCTCATCCTACCAATTAGGGATTTACTCGGGTCCCTAGTCGAATCCAAGCCATTCGACAAACTACGGATAAAATCACCACTAATTGGCCGTCATTTGGCCGTTCATTCATTTTCGGCAATTAACCGAAATTTCGTATTATTTAAATAGTACAAAAATCCACTTAATCCGCCTCTACTAAAATAATTACCAAATATACTAATTTATTAATATAAAATAAACCAGCACGCACAGCCATTCATTATAACTTTTAACTCTGGATTCCCTATTTACTGTTTTGCCATTGGCTTGTTAATTACCATTCTGCCCCTATCTTTAATAAAATTTACTTTGCTGTCCCTGGCTATCAGATTTACCATTTTGCCCTCGGCCGCACTCCAAATTCCCATTCTACCCCTCGGATTGTCAAAATTACCGAACTACCCCTCGCGCGTTACCAAAATTACAGTTTCGCCCCTGAGATTTACAAAATTTCCAGATTCGCCCCTCGGTTCCCAGAAACTACAGATTTGCCCCTGAGACTACCAAAATTTCAGATTTGCCCCTGCCACCATTCAGTTTACGAATCAGCCCCTAACTAACCAAATTTTTCTTCCAATTAGCCCCCTAATCACCTAAAATCAACCCAATCAACCTTAATCTTAATTAATCAACTACTAAAGCGGGTAACCACCCTAATCGGCAGTTAGAGCTCGACTCACCGGCAGTCCGAGTCCGGCGCGTTTTCCGGCGAATCTCCGGCGAGCTTCCGGCGACTTGGTTTTGACCTCAACGAGACTACAATTCACTCCTATGGACCAATTGAAGCCACAACATTTAAAATTTATAATGCTCAAGATTGAACAGCCATGATTTCCAGCTAAAAGGTGAACCTTTAGCTCAGCGTGGGTCACGGGTCGGGCGAAGGTGGCCGGCGTGCGTGCAGGGGATGGCGGCTGGGCAGCCGGGTGGCCGGCGAGTGGCGGGGAACGGCCGCGGACGGCGGCTGGGTAGCTGGGTGACGCCGGGGCGCGGCTGGTGACGCAACGGCGAGAAGCTCGAGCTGTTCGTTCCAAGCAATCGGCGATTCAGACTAAATTGAGGCTGTCAAAAACGAAATCAACGCCTATAGCTTACCTAAGGACGTTCGGGGAAGGCTTGGGAGGCTTAACCAAGTCACAATCACGGCGGCTTTCGCGTTTGAGGTGTGGGAGTGTCGCGAGGAGGAGCAGAAATCGGGGCCAGTTATGGTGAGGGTTTCATCCAATTTGAAGTCGATTTTGCGCGAGATAAACGGAACTAACACGAGAGGAGAACAGCTGGAGCTTGATGGAGCTGACACGTGGCCGGCCGTTAAGCGAATCGCGCGGCTGGCCGGCATGGGGTTTGCGGCTAGGGTTTCGGTGGTGTCCCCTTGCGCAAAAGGAAGAAGAAGCACAGTGAAGAGGAAGAGAGGGCCGGGCTGGGCAAGGCTGGGCCATCCTTGGGCCGCGCGCACGCGTGAGAAGAGAAGGAAAGACTTCGGGCTGGGCTTGCTTGGACCGGCCCACGCGCACAAGAAGAAAGAAGAGGACTGACAAATTGGAAAAAGAATAATATATTTTATTTAAATTTTAAAATGCCCAAAATTAGGGCTGTTACAACACCCTTAGATTGGTCCAAGAGGGGACGAACTCCCTGACATTGGTCCAAGAAGGGACAAATTCCTTAGATTGGTCGAAGTGGTGACGAACTCTCTGAGATTGGTCGAAGAGGAGTCGAACTCCATTACATTGTTCCAAGAGGAGACGAACTCCCATGGAATGGTCCAAGAGGCGACGAACTCCCATCGCTTGGTCCAAGAGAGGACAATCTCCCTTACATTGGTCCAAGAAGAGACCAACTCCCTTAGATTGGTCGAAGAGGGAACGAACTCGCTGAGATTGGTCGAAGAGGAGACGAACACCCTTAGATTGGTCCAAGATGCGACGAACTCCCTTAGATTGGTGCAAGAGGGGACGAACTCCCTTACATTGGTCCAAGAAGACACGAACTCCCTCAAATTGGTCGAAGAGGTGACAGACTCTCTGAGATTGGTCTAAGAGGAGTTGAACTCCCTTACATTGGTCCAAGAGGAAACGAACTCCCTTGGATTGGTCCAAGAGGCGACGAACTCCCTTCGCTTGGTCTAAGAGAGAACGATCTCCCTTACGTTGGTCCAAGAAGAGACCAACTCTCTTAGATTGGTCGAAGAGGTAACGAACTCGCTGAGATTGGTCCAAGAGGAGACAAACTCCCTTAGATTTGTCCAAGAGGAGATCAACAACCTTATATTTGTCCAGGAGGCAACGAACTCTCTTAGAATAGTCCAAGAGGAGACGAACTCCCTTAGATTCGTCCAAGAAGAGAGGAACTCCCTTAGATTCTTCCAAGTGGGGAAGAACTCCCTTACATTGGTCCAAGAAGAGACGAGCTCCCATTGATTGGTCTAAAAGGAGACGAACTCCCTTAGATTGGTCCAAGAAGCGACGAACTCCCTTAGGTTGCTCCAAGAGGGGATGAACTCCCAAACATAGGTCCAAGAGGAGTCGAACTCCCTTACATTGGTCCACGAGGAGGCGAACTCCCTTGGCTTGGTCCAAGTGGAGTGGAACTCCCTTGATTGGTCCAAGAGGGGACAAACTCCCTTACATTGGTCCAAGAAGGGATGAACTCCCAAGAGGAGCCGAACTCCCTTACATTGGTCCAAGAGGAGATGAACTCCCTTGGATTAGTCCAAGAGGCGACGAGCTCCCTCAGATTGGACCAAGAAGAGACAAGCTCCCTTGGATTGCACAAAGAGGACACCAACTCCCGTAGATTTGTCCAAGAAGAGAAGAACTCCCTTAGATTGGGCAAAGAGGAAACCAACTCCCTTAGATTGGTCCAAGATTTGACGAACTCCCGTAGATTGGTGCGAGACGGGACGAACACCCCTTCATTGGTTCAAGAAGAAACGAACTCCCTTAGATTGGTCGAAGAAGTGACAAACTCCCTTAGAATTGTCCAAGAGGAGACGAACACCCTTACATTGGTTCAAGAGGAGACGAACACCCTTGGATTCGTCCAAGAGGAGAGGAACTCCCATAGATTGGTCCAAGAGGGGATGGACTCCCTTAACTTGGTCCAAGAGGAGACGCACTCCCTTACATTGGTCCAAGAGCAAACGAACTCCCTTCGCTTGGTCCAAGAGGAGAGGAACTCCCTTAGATTGGTCCAAGAGGGGACGAACTCCCTTACATTGGTCCATGAAGAGATGAACTCCCTTAGATTGGTCCAAGATGCGACAAACTCCCTTAGATTGGTCCAAGAGGGGACGAACTTCCTTACATTGGTCGAAGAAAAGACGAACTCCCATAGTTTGGTCTAACAGTTGACGAACTCTATTAGAATGGTCCAAGAGGTGACGAACTCCGTTGGATTGGTCCATTAGGAGACGAACTCCCATACATTGGTCCAAGAGGCGACGAACTGCCCTAGATTGGTCCAAGAGGTGACGAACTCCCCTAGAATGGTCCATGAGGAGACGAACTCCCATAGATTGGACCAAGATGAGACGAGCCCCCTTAGATTGATCCAACAGGAGACGACCTCCCTTCGATTGGTCCAAGATGCAACGAACTCCCATAGATTGGTCCAAGAGGGGACGAACTCCCTTACATTGGTCCAAGAAAAGACGAACTCCCTTAGATTGGTCTAATATGTGACGAACTCTCATACATTGGTCCAATAGGAGACGAACACCGTTCGACTGGTCCAAGAGGCAACGAACTCCCGTTGATTGGTCCAAGAGGGGACGAACTCCCTTATATTGGTCCAAGAATAGACGAACTCCCTTACATTTTCGAGCAGGTGACGAACTCTCCGAGATTGGTCCAAAAGGAGTCGAACTCCCTTACATTGGTCCAAGAGGAGACGAACTCCCATACATTGGTCCAAGAAAAGACGAACTCCCTTAGATTGGTCTAAGAGGTGACGAACTCTTGTAGAACGGTCCAAGAGGTGATGAACTCCCATACATTGGTCCAAGAGCAGATGAACCCCGGTGGATTGGTGCAAGAGGCAAGGAACTCCCATAGATTGGTCCAAGAGGGGACGAACTCCCTTACGTTGGTCCAAGAAGAGACGAACTCCCTTACATTGTCGAAGAGGTGACGAAATATCCGAGATTGGTCCAAGAGGAGTCGAACCCCCTTACATTCGTCCAAGAGGAGACGAACTCCCTTGGATTGGTCCAAGAGGCGACGAACTCCCTTGGCTTGGACCAAGAGAGGACGAACACCCTTACATTGGTCCAAGAAGAGACCAACTCCCTCAGATTGGTCGAAGCGGTAACGAACTCGCTAAGATTGGTCCAAGAGGAGTCGAACTCCCTTAGATTGGTCCAAGAGGAGGTGAACTCCCTTAGATTGGTCCAAGAGTGGAGGAACACCCTTACATTGGTCCAAGAGGAAAAGACTCCCTTCGATTGGTCCAAGAGGCGACGAACTCCCTTCGCTTTGTCCAAGAGAGGACGATCTCCCTTGCATTGGTCCAAGAAGAGACCAACTCCTTTAGATTGGTCGAAGAGGTAACGAACTCGCTGAGATTCGTCCAAGACGAGACAAACTCCCTTAGATTGGTCCAAGAGGAGATCAACACCCTTATAGTTGTTCAAGAGGCGACGAACTCTCTTAGAATAGTCCAAGAGGAGACGAACTCCCTTAGATTCGTCGAACTGGTGACGAACTCTCTGAGACTGGTCCAAGAGGAGTCAAACTCCCTTAGATTGGTCCAAGAGGAGACGAACTCCCTTGGAATGGTCCTAGAGGCGACGAACTCCCTTCGCTTGGTCCAAGAGAGGACGATCTCCATTACATTGGTCCAAGAAGAGACCAAGTCCCTTAGATTGGTCGAAGAGGGAACGAACTCGCTGAGATTGGTCGAAGAGGAGACGAACTCCCTTAGATTGGTCCAAGATGCGACGAACTCCCTTAGATTGTACCAAGAGGGGACGAACTCCCTTACATTGGTCCAAGAAGACACGAACTCCCTCAGATTGGTCGAAGAGGTGACAAACTCTCTGAGATTGGTCCAAGAGGAGTCGAACTCCCTTATATTGGTCCAAGAGGAGACGAACTCACTTTGCTTGGTCCAAGTGGGGAGAAACACCCTTAGATTGGTCCAAGAGGGGACGAACTCCCTGACAATGGTCCAAGAAGGGACGAATTCCTTAGATTGGTCGAAGTGGTGACGAACTCTCTGAGATTGGTCCAAGAGGAGTCGAACTCCCTTACATTGGTCCAAGAGGAGACGAACTCCCTTGGAATGGTCCAAGAGGCGACGAACTCCCATCGCTTTGTCCAAGAGAGGACGATCTCCCTTACATTGGTCCAAAAAGACACCAACTCCCTTAGATTGGTCGAAGAGGGAACGAACCCGCTGAGATTGGTCGAAGAGGAGACGAACTCCCTTATATTGGTCCAAGATGCGACGAACTCCCTTAGATTGGTGCAAGAGGGGACCAACTCCCTTACATTGGTCCTAGAAGACACGAACTCCCTCAGATTGGTCGAAGAGGTGACAGACTCTCTGAGATTGGTCCATGAGGAGTCGAACTCCCTTACATTGGTCCACGAGGAAACGAACTCCCTTGGCTTGGTCCAAGTGGAGAGGAACTCTCTTGATTGGTCCAAGAGGGGACAAACTCCCTTACATTGGTCCAAGAAGGGACAAACTCCCAAGAAGGAGCCGAACTCCCTTACATTGGTCCAAGAGGAGATGAACTCCCTTGGATTAGTCCAAGAGGCGACGAGCTCCCTCAGATTGGACCAAGAAGAGACGAGCTCCTTAGATTGCACCAAGAGGAGACCAACTCCCGTAGATTTGTCCAAGAAGAGAAGAACTCCCTTAGATTGGGCAAAGAGGAGACCAACTCCCTTAGATTGGTCCAAGATTTGACGAACTCCCATAGTTTAGTCCAAGACGGGACGAACACCCTTTCATTGGTTCAAGAAGAAACGAACTCCCTTAGATTGGTTGAAGAAGTGACAAACTCCCTTAGAATTGTCCAAGAGGAGACGAACACCCTTACTTTGGTTCAAGAGGAGACGAACACCCTTGGATTCGTTCAAGAGGAGAGGCACTCCCATAGATTGGTCCAAGAGGGGATGGACTCCCTTAAATTGGTCCAAGAGGAGACGCACTCCCTTACATTGGTCCAAGAGCAAACGAACTCCCTTGGCTTGGTCCAAGAGGAGAGGAACTCCCTTAGATTGGTCCAAGAGGGGACGAACTCCCTTACATTGGTCCATTAAGAGATGAACTCCCTTAGATTGGTCCAAGATGCGACAAACTCCCTTAGATTGGTCCATGAGGGGATGAACTTCCTTATATTGGTCGAAGAAAAGACGAACTCCCACAGTTTGGTCTAACAGTTGACGAACTCTATTAGAATGGTCCAAGAGGTGACGAACTCCGTTGGATTGGTCCATGAGGAGACGAACTCCCATACATTGGTCCAAGAGGTGACGAACTGCCCTAGATTGGTCCAAGAGGTGACGAACTCCCCTAAAATGGTCCATGAGGAGACGAACTCCCATAGATTGGATCAAGATGAGACGAGCCCCCTTAGATTGATGCAAGAGGAGACGACTTCCCTTAGATTGGTCCAAGATGCAACGAACTCCCTTAGATTGGTCCAAGAGTGGACGAACTCCCTTACATTGAAGAAAAGACGAACTCCCTTAGATTGGTCTAAGAGGTGACGAAATCTCGTAGAATGTTATTTACCAAAAAAAAAACTCTTGTAGAATGGTCCAAGAGGTGACGAACTCCCATACATTGGTCCAATAGGAGACAAACTCCGTTGGACTAGTCCAAGAGTCAAGGAACTCCCGTAGATTGGTCCAAGAGGGAACGAACTCCCTTATATTGGTCCAAGAAGGGACGAACTCCCTTACATTGTTGAACAGGTGATGAACTCTCCGAGATTGGTCTAAGAGGAGTCAAACTCCCTTACATTGGTCCAAGAGGAGACGAACTCCAATACATTGGTCCAAGAAAAGACGAACTCCCTTAGATTGGTCTAAGAGGTGACAAACTCTTGTAGAATGGTCTAAGAGGTGACGAACTCCCATACATTGGTCCAAGAGCAGATGAACCCCGGTGGATTGGTGGAAGAGGCAAGGAACTCCCTTAGATTGGTCCAAGAGGGGACGAACTCCCTTACATTGGTCCAAGAAGAGACGAACTCCCTTACATTGTCGAAGAGGTGACGAACTATCCGAGATTGATCCAAGAGGAGTCGAACCCTCTTACATTGGTCCAAGAGGAGACGAACTCCCTTGGATTGGTCCAAGAGGCGACGAAGTCCCTTGGCTTGGTCCAAGAGAGGACGAACTCCCTTACATTGGTCCTAGAAGAGACCAACTCCCTCAGATTGGTCGAAGACGTAACGAACTCGCTAAGGTTGGTCCAAGAGGAGTCGAACTCCCTTAGATTGGTCCAAGAGGAGGTGAACTCCCTTAGATTGGTCCAAGAAAGGAGAAACTCGCATAGATTATTCCAAGTGGAGACGAACTCGCCAAGATTGATCCAAGAGGGAACAAACTCGCTTAGATTATTCCAACATGAGACGAACTCCTTTATATTGGTCTAAGAGGCGACGAACTCCCTTAGATTGGTCCAAGAGAAGACGAACTTCATATGATTGGTCCATGAGAAGACGAACACCCTTAGATTGGTCCATGAGGTGACGAACTCTCTTACATTGGTCCAAGAGGCGACGTACTCCCCTAGATTGGTCCAAGAGGTGACGACCTCCCTTAGAATGGTCCATGGGGAGACGAACTCCCATAGATTGGACCAACAAGAGACAAGCTCCCTTAGATTGGTCCAAGAGGAGACGAACTGCCCTAGATTGGTCCAAGATGCGACGAACTACCTTAGATTGGTCCCGGAGGGGACGAACACCCTTACATTGGTCCAAGAAAAGACAAACTCCCTTAGATTAGTCGAAGAGGTGACGAACTCTCTTAGAATGGTCCAAGAGGTGACAAACTCCCTTACATTAGTCCAAGAGGAGACGAACTCCGTTGGATTGGTCCAAGAGGCAAGGAACTCCCTTAGATTGGTCCAAGAGGGGACGAACTCCCTAACATTGGTCCAAGAAGAGACAAACTCCCTTACATTGTCGAAGAGGTGACGAACTCTCTGAGATTGGTCCAAGAGGAGCCGAACTCCCTAACATTGGCACAAGAGGAGATGAACTCCCCTGGATTAGTCCAAGAGGCGTGGAACTCCGTTCGCTAGGTCCAAGAGAGGACGAACTCCATTACATTGGTCCAAGAAGAGACCAACTCCCTCAGATTGGTCGAAGAGGTAACGAACTCGCTGAGATTGGTCCAAGAGGAGTTGAACTCCCTTAGATTCGTCCAAGATGCGACGAACTCCCCTGGATTGGTCCAAGAGAAGAGGAACTCCCTTATATTTGTCCAAGGGGCAAACAACTCCCTTAGATTGGATCAAGAAGAGACGAGCTCCCTTAGATGGCACCAAGAGGAGACCAACTCCCGTAGAATGGTCCAAGAAGAGACGAACTCCCTTAGACTGGTCAAAGAAGAGACCAACTCCCCTAGATTGGTCCAAGACGAGACGAACACCCTTTCATTGGTTCAAGAAGAGATGAAGTCCCTTAGATTGGTCGAAGAGGTGACAAACTCTCTTAGAATAGTACAAGAGGAGACGAACTCCCTTACATTGGTCCAAGTGGAGACGAACACCCTTGGATTTGTCCAAGAGGAGAGGAACTCCCATAGATTGGACCAAGAGGGGATGGACTCCCTTACATTGGTCCAATAGGAGACGCACTCCTTTACATTGGTCCAAGAGCAAACGAACTCCCTTGGCTTGGTCCACGAGGAGAGGAACTCCCTTAGATTGGTCCAAGAGGGGACGAACTCCCTTACATTGGTCCATGAAGAGATGAACTCCCTTAGATTGGTCCAAGATGCGAAGAACTCCCTTAGATTGGTCCAAGAGGGGACGAACTTCCTTACATTGGTCAAAGAAAAGACGAACTCCCAAAGTTTGGTCTAAGTGGTAACGAACTTGCTGAGATTGGTCCAAGATGAGACTAACTCCCTTAGATTGGTCCAAGAGGAGACGAACTCCCTCATATTTGTCCAAGAGGCGACGAATTCCCATAGAATGGACCAAGAGGGAACGAACTTCCTTACATTGGTCAAAGAAAAGACGAACTCCCATAGTTTGGTCTAACAGTTGACGAACTCTCTTAGAATGGTCCAAGAGGTGACGAACTCCCTTACATTGGTCCAAGAGGAGACGAACTCCGTTGGATTGGTCCAAGAGGTAAGGAACTCCCTTAGATTGGTCCAAGAAGGGACGGACTCCCCTACATTGGTCCAAGAAGAGACGAACTCACATACATTATCGAAGAGGTGACGAACTCTCTTAGATTGGTCCAAGGGGAGTCGAACTCCACTACATTGGTCCAAGAGGAGACGAAATCCCTTGAATTGGTCCAAGAGGCGACGAACTCCCTTAGCTTGGTCTAAGAGAGGACGAACTCCCTTACATTGGTCCAAGAAGAGACCAACTCCCTCAGATTGGTCGAAGAGGTAACGAACTCGTTGAGATTGGTCCAAGAGGAGTCGAACTCCCTTAGATTGGTCCAAGAGGGGACGAACTCCCTTACATTCGTCCATGAAGAGATGAACTCCCTTAGATTGGTCCAAGATGCGACGAACTCCCTTAGATTTGTCCAAGAGGGGACAAACTTCCTTACATTGGTCCAAGAAAAGACGAACTCCCATAGTTTGGTCTAAGTGGTAACGGACTTGCTGAGATTGGTCCAAGAGGAGACTAACTCCCATAGATTGGTCCAAGAGGAGACGAACTCCCTCATATTTGTCCAAGAGGCGACGAATTCCCTTAGAATGGACCAAGAAGAGACGAGGTCCCTTAGATTGGACCAAGAGGAGACGAACTCCCTTACATTGGTTCAAGATGAGACGAACTCGCAATGATTGGTCCAAAAGGGGACGAAGTCGCATAGATTATTCCAACAGGAGAGGAACTCCTTTAAATCGATCTAAGAGGCGACGAAGTCCCTATGATTGGTCCAATAGCAGGCGAACTCCCTAAGATTGGTCCACGAGAAGACGAACTCCCTTAGATTGGTCCATGAGGCGACGAACTCCCATACATTGGTCCAAGAGGTGACGAATTGCACTAGATTGGTCATAGAGGTGACGAACTCCCCTAGAATGGTCCATGAGGAGGCGAACTCCCATAGATTGGACCAAGATGAGACGAGCCCCCTTAGATTGGTCCAAGATGCAACGAACTCCCTTAGATTGGTCCAAGAGGGGATGAACTCCCTTACAATGGTCCATGAAGAGATGAACTCCCTTAGATTGGTCTAAGATGCGACGAACTCCCTTAGATTGGTCCAAGAGGGGACGAACTTCCTTACATTGGTCAAAGAAAAGACGAACTCCCATAGTTTGGTCTAACAGTTGATGAACTCTCTTAGAATGGTCCAAGAGGTGACGAACTCCCTTACATTGATCCAAGAGGAGACGAACTCCGTTGGATTGGTCCAAGAGGTAAGGAACTCCCTTAGATTGGACCAAGAAGGGACGGACTCCCTTACATTGGTCCAAGAAGAGACGAACTCCCATACATTGTCGAAGAGGTGACGAAATCTCTTAGATTGGTCCAAGAGGAGTCGAACTCCACTACATTGGTCCAAGAGGAGACGAAATCCCTTGAATTGGTCCAAGTGGCGACGAACTCCCTTAGCTTGGTCTAAGAGAGGACGAACTCCCTTACATTAGTCCAAGAAGAGACCAACTCCCTCAGATTGGTCGAAGAGGTAACGAACTCGCTGAGATTGGTCCAAGAGGAGTCGAACTCCCTTAGATTGGTCCAAGAGAGGACGAACTCCCTTACATTGGTCCATGAAGAGATGAATTCCCTAAGATTGGTCCAAGATGCGACGAACTCCCTTAGATTGGTCCAAAAGGGGACGAACTTACTTACATTGGTCCAAGAAAAGACGAACTCCCATAGTTTGGTATAAGTGCTAACGAACTTGCTGAGATTGGTCCAAGAGGAGACTAACTCCCTTAGATTGGTCCAAGAGGAGACGAACTCCCTCATATTTGTCCAAGAGGCGACGAATTCCCTTAGAATGGACCAAGAAGAGACGAGGTCCCTTGGATTGGACCAAGAGGAGACGAACTCCCTTACATTGGTTCAAGATGAGACGAACTCGCAATGATTGGTCCAAAAGGGGACGAAGTCGCATAGATTATTCCAATAGGAGAGGAACTCCTTTAAATTGGTCTAAGAGGCGACGAAGTCCCTTTGATTGGTCCAATAGCAGGCGAACTCCCTAAGATTGGTCCACGAGAAGACGAACTCCCTTAGATTGGTCCATGAGGCGACGAACTCCCATACATTGGTCCAAGAGGTGACGAACTGCCCTAGATTGGTCATAGAGGTGACAAACTCCCCTAGAATGGTTCATGAGGAGACGAACTCCCATAGATTGGACCAAGATGAGACGAGCCCCCTTAGATTGGTCCAAGATGCAACGAACTCCCTTAGATTGGTCCAAGAGGGGACGAACTCCCTTACAATGGTCCATGAAGAGATGAACTCCCTTAGATTGGTCCAAGATGCGACGAACTCCGTTAGATTGGTCCAAGAGGGGACGAACTTCCTTACATTGGTCCAAAAAAGGACGAACTCCCATAGTTTGGTCTAACAGTTGACGAACTCTCTTAGAATGGTCCAAGAGGTGACGAACTCCCTTACATTGGTCCAAGAGGAGACGAACTCCGTTGGATTGGTCCAAGAGGCAAGGAACTCCCTTAGATTGGTCCAAGAAGGGACGGACTCCCCTACATTGGTCCAAGAAGAGACGAACTCCCATACATTGTCGAAGAGGTGACGAACTCTCTTAGATTGGTCCAAGAGGAGTCGAACTCCACTACATTGGTCCAAGAGGAGACGAAATCCCTTGAATTGGTCCAAGAGGCGACGAACTCCCTTAGCTTGGTTTAAGAGATGACGAACTCCCCTACATTGGTCCAAGAAGAGACCAACTCCCTCAGATTGGTCGAAGAGGTAACGAACTCGCTGAGATTGGTCCAAGAGGAGTCGAACTCCCATAGATTGGTCCAAGAGGCGACGAACTCCCTTGGTCCAAGAGAGGACGAACTCCCTTACATTGGTCTAAGAAGACACCTACTCCCTGAGATTGGTCGAAGAGGTAACGAACCTGCTGAGATTGGTCCAAGAGGAGACTAACTCCCTTACAATGGTCCAAGAGGAGACGAACTCCCTTATATTTGTCCAAGAGGCGACGAATTCCCTTAGAATGGACCAAGAAGAGACGAGGTCCCTTTGATTGGACCAAGAGGAGACGAACTCCCATTACATTGGTGCAGGAGGAGACGAACTCCCTAAGATTGGTCCAAGAGGGGACGAACTCGCATAGATTGTTCCAACAGGAGAGGATTTCCTTTATATTGGTCTAAGAGGCGACGATCTCCCTTTGATTGGTCCAATAGCAGGCGAACTCCCTAAGATTGGTCCACGAGAAGACGAACTCCCTTAGATTGGTCCATGAGGCGACGAACTCCCATATATTGGTTCAAGTGGCGACGAACTGCCCAAGATTGGTCCGAGATGTGTCGAACTACCCTAGAAAGGTCCATGAGGAGACGAACTCCCATAGATTGGACCTAGATGAGACGAACCCCCTTAAATTGGTTCAAGAGGAGACGACCTCCCTTAGATTGGTCCAAGATGCAACGAACTCCCATATATTGGACCAAGAGGGGACGAACTCCCTTACATTGGTCCAAGAAAAGATGAACTCCCTTAGATTGGTCTAAGAGGTGACGACCTATCTTAGAATGGTCCAAGAGGTGACGAACTCCCATACATTGGTCCAAGAGGAGACGAACTCCGTTGGATTGGTACAAGAGGCAAGGAACTCCCTTAGATTGGTCCAAGAGGGGACGAACTCCCTTACATTGGTCCAACAAGAGACGAACTCCCTTACATTGTCGAAGAGGTGACGAACTCTATGAGATTGGTCCAAGAGGAGTCGAACTCCCTTACATTGGTCCAAGAGGAGATGAACTCCCTTGGATTGATCCAAGAGGCAATGAACTCCCTTCGCTTGGTCCAAGAAAGGACAAACTCCCTTAGATTGATCCAAGAGGAGAGAACTCCCTTAGATTGGTCCAAGAGGAGAGGAACTCCCTTAGATTGGTCCAAGATGCGACGAACTCCCTCAGATTGGTCAAAGAGGTAACGAACTCGCTGAGATTGGTCCAAGAGGAGTCGAACTCCCTTAGATTGGTCCAAGAGGAGACGAACTCCCTTAGATTGGTCCAAGAGGGGAGAAACTCCCTGAGATTGGTCCAATAGGCGACGAACTCCCTTAGATTGGTCCAAGAGAGTGCGAACTCCCTTACATTGGTCCAAGAAGAGACGAACTCCCTTAGATTGGTCTAAGTGGTAACAAATTCTCTTAGATTATTCCAAGAGGAGACGAACTTCATTAGATTGGTCCGAATAGGGATGAACTCGCATAGATTGGTCCAAGAGGGGACAAACTTGCTCAGATTATTCCAAGAGGATATGAACTCCCTTAGATTGGTCCAAGAGGCGACGAACTCCCTTAGATTGGTCCAAGAGGGGACGAACTCCCTTACATTGGTCTAACAAGAGACGAACTCCCTTAGATTGGTCGAAGAGGTGACGAACTCTCTTAGAAAAGTCCAAGAGAAGACGAACTCCCTTAGATTGGTCGAAGAGGTGACGAACTCTCTTAGAAAAGTCCAAGAGAAGACGAACTCCCTTACATTGTTCCAAGCGGAGACGAACTCCCTTGGATTCGTCCAAGAGGGGAGGAACTCCCTTAGATTAGTCCAAGAGGGGAAGAACTACCATACTTTGGTCCAAGAAGAGACGAGATCCCTTAGATTGGTCTAAGAGGAGACGAACTCCATTAGATTGGTCCAAGATGCGACGAACTCCCATAGATTGCTCCAAGAAGGGACGAACTCCATTACATTGTTCCAAGTGGAGACAAACTCACTTACATTGGTCCAAGAGGAGACGAACTCCCCTGGCTTGGTCCAAGAGGAGAGGAACTCCCTTAGATTGGTCCAAGAGAGGACGAACTCCCTTACATTGGACCAAGATGGGACGAACTCCTTTAGATTGGTCGATGAGGTGACGAACTCTCTGAGATTGGTCCAAGAGGAGTCTAACTCCCTTACATTGGTCCAAAAGGAGACGAACTCCCTTGGATTGGTCCAAGAGGAGATGAACTCTCTTGGACCACTCTAGGGGAGTTCGTCCCTCTTAGGCGAATCTAAAGGAGTTTGTCTCTTCTTGGACAATTCAAAGGGAGTTCGTCTCCTCTTTGACCAATGTAAAGGTGCTAGTCTCCTCGTGGTCCAATCTAAAGGAGTTCGTCTCCTCTTGGATCAATCTAAGGTGTTCGTTCATCTTGGGCGAATCTGAAGGAGTTCGACTCCTCTTGGACCAATCTTGGGCGTTCGTCTCTCTTTGGCGAATCCAAAGGAGTTTGTCTAATCTTGGATCAATCTAAGAGAGTTCGTCTACTCTTAGACCAACAATGTAATGGAGTTTGTCTCCACTTGGTCCAATCTAAATGAGTTCGTCTCCACTTGGACCAAACAAGGGGAGTTCATCCTTCCTGGGCGAAGCTAATGGAGTTCGTCTCCTTTTGGTCCAATCTAAAGGAGTTCGTCTCCTCTTGGTCCAATTAAACGAGTTCGTCTCCTCTTGGACCAATCTAAGGGAATTTGTCCCTCTTAGGCGAATCTAAAGGAGTTCGTCTACTCTTGGATCAATCTAAGGTGTTCGTCCATCTTGGGCAAATCTAAAGGAGTTCGTGTCCTCTTAGACCAATATAAGGGAGTTTCTCTCCTCTTAGACCAATCTAGGGGAGTTCGTCCCTCTTGGGCGAATCTAAAGGAGTTCGTCTCCTCTTGGACCAATCTAAGGGAGTTCGTCTCCTCTTGGACCAATGTAAAGGAGTTCGTCTTCTCTTGGTCCAATGTGATGGAGTTCGTCCCCTCTTAGACCAATCTAAAGTTGTTCGTCTCCTCTTGGTCCAATCAAAGGGAGTTCGTCACCTCTTGAACCAACTAAAGGAGTTCGTCTACTCTTGCACCAATCTAGGGGAGTTCGTCCCTCTCAGGCGAATCTAAAGGAGTTTGTCTCCTCTTGGACAAATCTATAGGAGTTCGTCTCCTCTTGGACCAGTGTAAAGGTGTTTGTCTCCTCGTTGTCCAATCTAAAGGAGTTCGTCTCCTCATGGACCAATCTTGGGGAGTTCGTCCCTTTTGGGCGAATCTAGAGGAGTTTGTCTGCCCTTCGACCAGACTAAGGGAGTTCGTCTCCTCTTGGACCAATTTAAAGGAGTTCATCTCCTCTTGGTCCAATCTAAGGGAGTTCGTCCCCTCTTGGACCAATCTAAAGGAGTTCGTCTCCTCTTGGACCAATCTAGGGGAGTTGGTCCCTCTTGGGCGAATCTAAAGGAGTTCGTCTCCTCTTGGACCAATCTAAGGGAGTTCGTCTCCTCTTGGACCAATGTAAAGGAGATCGTCTCCTCTAGGGTCCAATCTAAGGGAGTTCATCCCCTCTTGGATCAATCTAAAGAAGTTCGTCTCATCTTGGACCAATCTAGGGGAGTTCGTCCGATCTTGGACCAATGTAATGGAGTTCGTCTCCTCTTGGTCTAATCTAAAGGAGTTCATCTCCTCTTGGACCAATCTACGGGAGTTCGTCCCTCATAGGCGAATCTAAAGGAGTTCGTCTCCTCTTGGACCATTCAAAGGGAGTTTGTCTCCTCTTGGACCTATGTAAAGGCGTTTCTCTCCTCGTAGTCCAATCTGACGGAGTTTGTCTCCTCTTGGACCAATCTTGGGGAGTTCGTCCCTCTTGGGCGAATCGAAAAAAGTTCATGTCCTGTTGGACCAATCTTAGGGGGTTCGTCTCCTCTTGGACCAATGTAAAGGAGTTCTCTCCTCTTGGTCCAATCTAAAGGAGCTCGTCCCCTCTTGGACCAATTTAAAGGAGTTCGACTCCTCTTGGACCAATCTAGGGAGTTCGTCACTCTTGGGCGAATCCAAAGGAGTTCGTCTAATCATGGACCAATCAAAGGTAGTTCGTCTCCTCTTGGACTAACAATGTAATGGAGCTGGTCTGCTCTTGGTCCAATGTAAAGGAGTTCGTCTCCACTTGGACCAATCTAATGGAGTTCATCCCTCTTGGGCGAATCTAAAGGAGTTCGTCTCCTCTTGGACCAATCTAATGGAATTCGTCTCCTCTTGGTCCAATTAAAGTAGTTTGTCTCCTCTTGGACCAATCTAGGGGAGTTCATCTCTCTTAGGTGAATCTAAAGGTGTTCGTCTCCTCTTAGACCATTCAAAGGGAGTTCGTCTCCTCTTGGATCAATGTAAAGGTGTTTGTCCCCTCGTGGTCCAATCTAAAGGAGTTCGTCTCCTCTTGGATCAATCTAAGGTGTTCATCCATCTTGGGAGAATCTAAAGGAGGTCGTCTCCTTTTGGACCAATATAAGGAAGTTCGTTTCCTCTTAGACCAATCTAGGCGTGTTCGTCTCTCTTAGGCGAATCTAAAGGCGTTCGTCTCCTCTTGGTCCAAACTAAGGGAGTTCTTCTCCTCTTTAACAAATGTAAAAGAGTTATTCTCCTCTTGGTCGAATCTAAAGGAGTTGGTCTCCTCTTGGACCAATCTTGAGGAGTTCGTCCCTCTTGGGCGAATCTAAAGGAGTTCGTCTCCTCTAGGACCAATATAAGGAAGTTCGTTTCTTCTTAGACCAATCTAGGGGTGTTCGTCCATCTTGGGCGAATTTAAAGGCGTTCGTCTCCTCTTGGTCCAAACTAAGGGAGTTCGACTCCTCTTGAACCAATGTAAAAGAGTTATTCTCCTCTTGGTCGAATCTAAAGGAGTTGGTCTCCACTTGGACCAATCTTGAGGACTTCATCTCCTCTTGGACCAATCTAAGGGAGTTCGTGTCCTCTTGGACCAATGTAAAGGAGATCATCTCCTCTTGGTCCAATCTAAGGGAGTTCGTCCCCTCTTGGACCAATCTAAAGGAGTTCGTCTCCATTTGGACCAATCTAGGGGAGTTCGTCCGATCTTGGACGAATGTAATAGAGTTCGTCTCCACTTGGTCTAATCTAAAGGAGTTAGTCTCCTCTTGGACCAATCTAGGGGAGTTCTCCCTCTTAAGCGAATCTAAAGGAGTTCGTCTCCTCTTGGACCATTCAAAGGGAGTTCGTCTCTTCTTGGACCAATGTAAAGGTGTTTGTCTCCTCGTGGTTGAATCTGAAGGAGTTTGTCTACTCTTGGACCAATCTAAGGGAGTTCGTGTCCTCTTGGACCAATGTAAAGGAGATCATCTCCTCTTGGTCCAATCTAAGGGAGTTCGTCCCCTCTTGGACCAATCTAAAGGAGTTCGTCTCCTCTTGGACCAATCTAGGGGAGTTGGTCCCTCTTGGGCGAATCTAAAGGAGTTCGTCTCCTCTTGGACCAATCTAAGGGAGTTCGTCTCCTCTTGGACCAATGTAAAGGAGATCGTCTCCTCATGGTCCAATCTAAGGGAGTTCGTCCCCTCTTGGTCCAATCTAAAGGAGTTCGTCTCCTCTTGGACCATTGAAAGGGAGTTCGTCTCTTCTTGGACCAATGTAAAGGTGTTTGTCTCCTCGTGGTCAAATCTGATGGAGTTTGTCTCCTCTTGGAGCAATCTTGGGGAGTTCGTCTCCTCTTGGACCAATCTTAGGGGGTTCGTCTCCTCTTATACCAATGTAAAGGAGTTCGTCTCCTCTTGGTCCAATCTAAGGGAGTTCGTCCCCTCTTGGACCAATTTAAAAGAGTTCGACTCCTCTTGGACCAATCTAGGGAGTACGTCCCTCTTGGGCGAATCCAAAGGAGTTCGTCTAATCATGGACCAATCAAAGGTAGTTCGTCTCCTCTTGGACTAACAATGTAATGGAGCTGGTTTGCTCTTGGTCCAATGTAAAGGAGTTCGTCTCCACTTGGACCAATCTAATGGAGTTCATCCCTCTTGGGCGAATCTAAAGGAGTTCGTCTCCTCTTGGACCAATCTAATGGAATTCGTCTCCTCTTGGTCCAATTAAAGTAGTTTGTCTCCTCTTGGACCAATCTAGGGGAGTTCATCTCTCTTAGGTGAATCTAAAGGTGTTCGTCTCCTCTTGGACCATTCAAAGGGAGTTCGTCTCCTCTTGGATTAATGTAAAGGTGTTTGTCCCCTCGTGGTCCAATCTAAAGGAGTTCGTCTCCTCTTGGATCAATCTAAGGTGTTCATCCATCTTGGGAGAATCTAAAGGAGGTCGTCTCCTTTTGGACCAATATAAGGAAGTTCGTTTCCTCTTAGACCAATCTAGGCGTGTTCGTCTCTCTTAGGCGAATCTAAAGGCGTTCGTCTCCTCTTGGTCCAAACTAAGGGAGTTCTTCTCCTCTTTAACAAATGTAAAAGAGTTATTCTCCTCTTGGTCGAATCTAAAGGAGTTCGTCTCCTCTTGGACCAATCTTGAGGAGTTCGTCCCTCTTGGGCGAATCTAAAGGAGTTCGTCTCCTCTAGGACCAATATAAGGAAGTTCGTTTCTTCTTAGACCAATCTAGGGGTGTTCGTCCATCTTGGGCGAATTTAAAGGCGTTCGTCTCCTCTTGGTCCAAACTAAGGGAGTTCGACTCCTCTTGAACCAATGTAAAAGAGTTATTCTCCTCTTGGTCTAATCTAAAGGAGTTGGTCTCCACTTGGACCAATCTTGAGGACTTCATCTCCTCTTGGACCAATCTAAGGGAGTTCGTGTCCTCTTGGACCAATGTAAAGGAGATCATCTCCTCTTGGTCCAATCTAAGGGAGTTCGTCCCCTCTTGGACCAATCTAAAGGAGTTCGTCTCCATTTGGACCAATCTAGTGGAGTTCGTCCGATCTTGGACGAATGTAATAGAGTTCGTCTCCACTTGGTCTAATCTAAAGGAGTTAGTCTCCTCTTGGACCAATCTAGGGGAGTTCTCCCTCTTAAGCGAATCTAAAGGAGTTCGTCTCCTCTTGGACCATTCAAAGGGAGTTCGTCTCTTCTTGGACCAATGTAAAGGTGTTTGTCTCCTCGTGGTTGAATCTGAAGGAGTTTGTCTACTCTTGGACCAATCTTGAGGACTTTGTCTCCTCTTGGACCAATCTAAGGGAGTTCGTGTCCTCTTGGACCAATGTAAAGGAGATCATCTCCTCTTGGTCCAATCTAAGGGAGTTCGTCCCCTCTTGGACCAATCTAAAGGAGTTCGTCTCCTCTTGGACCAATCTAGGGGAGTTGGTCCCTCTTGGGCGAATCTAAAGGAGTTCGTCTCCTCTTGGACCAATCTAAGGGAGTTCGTCTCCTCTTGGACCAATGTAAAGGAGATCGTCTCCTCATGGTCCAATCTAAGGGAGTTCGTCCCCTCTTGGTCCAATCTAAAGGAGTTCGTCTCCTCTTGGACCATTGAAAGGGAGTTCGTCTCTTCTTGGACCAATGTAAAGGTGTTTGTCTCCTCGTGGTCAAATCTGATGGAGTTTGTCTCCTCTTGGAGCAATCTTGGGGAGTTCGTCTCCTCTTGGACCAATCTTAGGGGGTTCGTCTCCTCTTATACCAATGTAAAGGAGTTCGTCTCCTCTTGGTCCAATCTAAGGGAGTTCGTCCCCTCTTGGACCAATTTAAAAGAGTTTGACTCCTCTTGGACCAATCTAGGGAGTACGTCCCTCTTGGGCGAATCCAAAGGAGTTCGTCTAATCTAGGACCAATCTGAGGGAGTTCGTCTCGTCTTAGACCAACAATGTAATGGAGTTTGTCTCTTCTTGGTCCAATCTAAAGGAGTTCGACTCCACTTAGACCAATCTAGGGAAGTTCATCCCTCTTAGGAGAATCTAAAGGAGTTCGTCTCCTCTTGGACCAATCTAATGGAGTTCGTCTCCTCTTGGTCCAATTAAAGGAGTTCGTCTCCACTTGGACGAATCTAGGGGAGTTCATCCCTCTTAGGTGAATCTAAAGGAGTTCGTCTCCTCTTGGACCATTCAAAGGGAGTTCGTCTCCTCTTGGACCAACGTAAAGGTGTTTGTCTCGTCGTGGTCCAATCTAAAGGAGTTCGTCTCGTCTTGGATCAATCTAAGGTGACCGTCCATCTTGGGCTCATCTAAAGGAGTTCGTCTCCTCTTGAACCAATATAAGGGAGTTCGTCTCCTCTTAGACCAATCTAGGGGTGTTCGTCCCTCTTGGGCGAATCTAAAGGCGTTCGTCTAGTCTTGGTCCAAACTAAGGGAGTTCGTCTCCTCTTGGACCAATGTAAAGGACTTATTCTCCTCTTGGTCGAATCTAAAGGAGTTTGACTCCTCTTGGACCAATCTTAGGGTGTTCATCCCTCTTGGGTGAATCTAAAGGAGTTCTTCTCCCCTTGGACCAATCTAAGGGAGTTCGTCTCCTCTTGGACCAATGTAAAGGAGTTCGTCTCCTCTTGGTCCAATCTGAAGGAGTTCGTCCATTCTTGGACCAATCTAAAGGAGTTCGTCTGCTCTTGGTCCAATCACAGGGAGTTCGACACTTCTTGAACCAACTAATGGAGTTTGTCTACTCTTGGACCATTCTAGGGGAGTTCGTTCCTCTTAGGCGAATCCAAAGGAGTTCGTCATCTCTTGGACCATTCAAAGGGAGTTCGTCTCCTCTTGGACCAATCTTGGGGAGTTCGTCCCTCTTGCGCGAATCTAAAGGAATTCGTCACTCCATGGACCAATTTAACGGAGTTCGTGTCCTCTTGGACCAATGTAAAGGAGTTCATCTCCTCTTGTTCCAATCTAAGGGAGTTCGTCCCCTCTTGGACCAATCTAAAGGAGTTCGTCTCCTCTTAGACCAATCTAGGGGAGTTGGTCCCTCTTGGGCGAATCTAAAGGAGTTCGTCTCCCCTTGGACCAATCTGAGGGAGTTCGTCTCCACTTGGACCAATGTAAAGGAGTTCATATCCTCGTGGTCCAATCTAAGGGAGTTCGTGCCCTCTTGGACCAATCTAAAGGAGTTCGTCTCCTTTTGGACCAATCTAGGAAATTTGGTCCCTCTTCGGCGAATCTAAAGGAGTTCGTCCCCTCTTGGACCAATGTAAAGGAGTTCGTCTCCTCTTGGACCAATCTTGGGGAGTTCGTCCCTATTGGGCGAATCTAAAGGAGTTCGTCTCCCCTTGGACCAATCTAAGGGAGTTCGTCTCCACTTGGACCAATGTAAAGGAGTTCATCTCCTCTTGGTCCAATCTAAGGGAGTTCGTCCCCTCTTGGACCAATCTAAAGGAGTTCGTCTCTACTTGGACCAATCTAGGGGAGTTCGTCCCTCTTAGGCGCATCTAAAGGAGTTCGTCTCCCCTTGGACCATTCAAAGGGAGTTCGTCTCCTCTTGGACCAATCTAGGGTGTTCGTTCATCTTGGGCGAATCTAAGGAGTTCGTCCCCTCTTAGACCAATCTAAGGGAGTTCGTATCCACTTCGACCAATCTAGGGGTGTTCGACGAATCTAAGGGAGTTCATCCCCTCTTGGACCAATCTAGGGAGTTTGTCCCTCTTTGGCGAATCCAAAGGAATTCCTCTAATCTTGGACCAATCTAAGGGAGTTCGTCTCCTCTTTGACCAATGTACAGGAGTTCGTCTCCTCGTGGTCGAATCCAAAGGAATTCGTCTCCTCTTGGACCAATCTTGGGGAGATCGCCCCTCTTGGGCGAATCTAAAGGAGTTCGTCTACTCTTGGACCAATATAAGGGAGTTCGTATCCTCTTGGACCAATGTAAAGGAGTTCGTCTCCTCTTGGTCCTATCTAAAGGAGATCGTCCCCTCATGGACCAATCTAAAGGCGTTCGTCCCCCCTTGGACCAATCTAGGGGACCTGGTCCCCCATGGGCGAATACAAAAGAGTTCGTCTCCTCATGGACCAATCTAAGGGAGTTTGTCTCTTCTTGGACCAATGTAAAGGAGTTCGTGTCCTCTTGGTCCAATCTAAAGGAGTTCGTCTCCTCTTTGTCCAATCTAAGGGAGTTCGTCCCCTCTTGGACCAATCTAAAGAAGTTCGTCTCCTCTTGGACCAATCTAGGGAGTTTGTCCCTCTTTGGTGAATCCAAAGGAGTTCGTCTAATCTTGGACCAATCTAAGGTAGTTCATCTCCTCATGGACCAATGTACACGAGTTCGTCTCCTCTTGGTCGAATCTAAAGGAATTGGTCTCCTCTTGGACCAATCTTGGGGAGATCGTCCCTCTTGGGCGAATCTAAAGGAGTTCGTCTCCTCTTGGACCAATCTAAGGGAGTTCGTCTCCTCTTGGACGAATGTGAAGGAGTTCGTCTCCTCTTGGTCCGATCTGAAGGAGTTCGTCCCCTTTTGGACCAATCTAAAGGCGTTCGTCTCCTCTTGGACCAATCTAGGGGAGTTCGTCTCCTCTTGGACGAATGTAAAGGAGTCGGTCTCCTGTTGGTCCAATCTAAAGGTGTTCGTCTCTACATGGACCAATCTAGGGGAGTTCGTCCCTCTTGGACCAATCTAGGGGAGTTCGTCTCCTCTTGGACCAATCTAGGGGAGTTTGTCCCTCTTGGGCGAATCCAATGGAGTTCGTCTCCGCTTGGACCAATCTAACGGATTTCGTCTCCTCTTGGACCAATTAAAGGAGTTCGTCTCCTCTTGGTTTAATCTAAACGAGTTCGTCTCCTCTTGGTCCAATCTAAGGGAGTCTTCAAATCTTGGACCAATCTAAAGGAGTTCGTATCCTCTTGGACCAATCTAGGGGAGTTTGTCCCTCTTGGGTGAATCCAAAAGAGTTCGTCTAATCTTGGACCAATCTAAGGGAGTTCGTCTCCTCTTGGACCAATGTAAGGGAGTTAGTCTGATCTTGGATCAATGTAATGGAGTTCGTCTCCTCTTGGTCTAATCTAAAGGAGTTCGTCTCCTCTTGGACCAATCTAGGGGAGTTCGTCCCTCTTAGGCGAATCTAATGGTGTTCGTCTCCCCTTGGACCATTCAAAGGCAGTTCGTCTCCTCTTGGACCAATCTAGGGTGTTCGTCCATCTTGCGCGAATCTAAAGGAGTCCGTCTCCTCTTGGACCAATCTAAGGATGTTCGTCTCCACTTCGACCAATCTAGGGGTGTGCGTCCCTCTTGGGAGAATCTAAAGGAGTTCGTTTCCTCTTGGTCCAATGTAAGGGAGTTCGTCTCCTCTTGGACCAATGTACATGAGTTCGTCTCCTCTTGGTCGAATCTAAAGGAATTGGTCTCCTCTTGGACCAATCTTGGGGAGATCGTCCCTCTTGGGCGAATCTAAAGGAGTTCGTCTCCACTTGGGCCAATCTAAGGGAGTTCGTCACCTCTTGGACCAATGTAAAGGTGTTCGCCTCATATTGGTCCTATCTGAAGGAGTTCGTCCCCTCTTGGACCAATCTAAAGGCGTTTGTCTCCTCTTGGACCAATCTTGGGGAGATCGTCCCTCTTGGGCGAATCTAAAGGACTTCGTCTCCTCTTGGACCAATCTAAGGGAGTTCGTCACCTCTTGGACCAATGTAAAGGTGTTCGTCTCCTCTTGGTCCTATCTGAAGGAGTTCGTCCCCTCTTGGACCAATCTAAAGGCGTTCATCTCCTCTTGGACCAATCTTGGGGAGCTGGTCCCCCTTGGGCGAATCCAAAGGAGTTCGTCTCCACTTGGACCAATCTAAGGCAGTTTGTCTCTTCTTGGACCAATGTAAAGGTGTTCGTGTCGTCTTGGTCCAATCTAAAGGAGTTCATCTCCTCTTTGTCCAATCTAAGGGAGTTCGTCCCCTCTTGGACCAATCTAAAGGAGTTCGTCTCCTCTTGGACCAATCTAGGGAGTTTGTCCCTCTTTGGCGAATCCAAAGCAGTTCATTTAATCTTGGACCAATCTAAGGGAGTTCGCCCCTCTTGGACCAATGTACAGGTGTTCGTCTCCTCGTGGTCGAATCTAAAGGAATTGGTCTCCTCCTGGACCAATCTTGGGGAGATCGTCCTTCTTGGGCGAATCTAAAGGAGTTCGTCTCCTCTTGGACCAATCTAAGGGAGTTCGTCTCCTCTTGGACCAATCTAAAGGAGTTCGTCCCCTCTTGGTCCTATCTGAAGGAGTTCGTCTCATCTTTGTCCAATCTAAGGGAGTTCGTCCCCTCTTGGACCAATCTAAAGTCGTTCGTCACCTCTTGGACCAATCTAGGGAGTTTGTCCCTCTTTGGCGAATCCAAAGCAGTTCCTCTAATCTTGGACCAATCTAAGGGAGTTCGTCTCCTCTTTGACCAATGTACAGGAGTTCGTCTCCTCGTGGTCGAATCTAAAGGAATTGGTCTCCTCTTGGACCAATCTTGGAGAGATCGTCCCTCTTGGGCGAATCTAAAGGAGTTCGTCTCCTCTTGGACCAATCTAAGGGAGTTCGTCTCCTCTTGGACCAATGTAAAGGTGTTCGTCTCCTCTTGGTCCTATCTGAAGGAGTTCATCCCCTCTTGGACCAATCTAAAGGCATTCGTCTCCTCTTGGACCAATCTTGGGGAGCTGGTCCCCCTTGGGCGAATCCAAAGGAGTTCGTCTCCACTTGGACCAATCTAAAGGAGTTTGTCTCTTCTTGGACCAATGTAAAGGTGTTCGCGTCGTCTTGGTCCAATCTAAAGGAGTTCATCTCCTCATTGTCCAATCTAAGGGAGTTCGTCCCCTCTTGGACTAATCTAAATGAGTTCGTCTCCTCTTGGACTAATCTAGGGAGTTTGTCCCTCTTTGGCGAATCCAAAGCAGTTCATTTAATCTTGGACCAATCTAAGGGAGTTCGTCTACTCTTAGACCAATGTACAGGAGTTCGTCTCCTCGTGGTCGAATCTAAAGGAATTGGTCTCCTCTTGGACCAATCTTGGGGAGATCGTCCCTCTTGGGCGAATCTAAAGGAGTTCGTCTCCTCTTGGACCAATCTAAGGGAGTTCGTCTCCTCATGGACGAATGTAAAGGAGTTCGTCTCCTCTTGGTCCTATCTGAAGGAGTTCATTCCCTCTTGGACCAATCTAAAGGCATTCGTCTCCTCTTGGACCAATCTAGGTGAGCTGGTCCCCCATAGGTGAATCCAAAAGAGTTCGTCTCCACACGGACCAATTTAAGGGAGCTTGTCCCTTCTTGGACCACTGTAAAGGTGTTCATGTCCTCTTGATCCAATCTAAAGGAGTTCGTCTCCTCTTTGTCCAATCTAAAGGAGTTCATCCCCTTTTGGACCAATCTAACGAAGTTCGTCTCCTCTTGGACCAATCTAGGGAGTTTGTCCCTCTTTGGCGAATCCAAAGGAGTTCGTCTAATCTTGGACCAATCTAAGGGAGTTCTTCTCCTCTTGGACCAATGTACAGGAGTTCGTCTCCTCTTGGTCGAATCCAAAGAATTGGTCTCCTCTTGGACCAATCTTGGGGAGATCGTCCCTCTTGGGCGAATCTAAAGGAGTTCGTCTCCTGTTGGACCAATCTAAGGGAGTTCGTCTCCTCTTGGACCAATCTAAAGGAGTTCGTCCCCTCTTGGTCCTATCTGAAGGAGTTCGTCTCATCTTTGTCCAATCTAAGGGAGTTCATCCCCTCTTGGACCAATCTAAAGTCGTTCGTCACCACTTGGTCCAATCTAGGGAGTTTGTCCCTCTTTGGCGAATCCAAAGCAGTTCCTCTAATCTTGGACCAATCTAAGGGAGTTCGTCTACTCTTGGACCAATGTACAGGAGTTCGTCTCCTCGTGGTCGAATCTAAAGGAATTGGTCTCCTCTTGGACCAATCTTGGGGAGATCGTCCCTCTTGGGCGAATCTAAAGGAGTTCGTCTCCTCTTGGACCAATCTAAGGGAGTTCGTCTCCTCTTGGACCAATGTAAAGGAGTTCGTCTCCTCTTGGTCCTATCTGAAGGAGTTCATTCCCTCTTGGACCAATCTAAAGGCATTCGTCTCCTCTTGGACCAATCTAGGGGAGCTGGTCCCCCATGGGTGAATCCAAAAGAGTTCGTCTCCAGACGGACCAATTTAAGGGAGCTTGTCCCTTCTTGGACCACTGTAAAGGTGTTCGTGTCCTCTTGGTCCAATCTAAAGGAGTTCCTCTCCTCTTTGTCCAATCTAAGGGAGTTCGTCCCCTCTTGGACCAATCTAAAGGAGTTCGTCCCCTCTTGGTCCTATCTGAAGGAGTTCGTCTCATCTTTGTCCAATCTAAGGGAGTTCATCCCCTCTTGGACCAATCTAAAGTCGTTCGTCACCTCTTGGACCAATCTAGGGAGTTTTCCCTCTTTGGCGAATCCAAAGCAGTTCCTCTAATCTTGGACCAATCTAAAGGAGTTTGTCTCTTCTTGGACCAATGTAAAGGTGTTCGTGTCGTCTTGGTCCAATCTAAAGGAGTTCATCTCCTCATTGTCCAATCTAAGGGAGTTTGTCCCCTCTTGGACTAATCTAAAGGAGTTCGTCTCCTCTTGGACCAATCTAGGGAGTTTGTCCCTCTTTGGCGAATCCAAAGCAGTTCATTTAATCTTGGACCAATCTAAGGGAGTTCGTCTACTCTTGGACCAATGTACAGGAGTTCGTCTCCTCGTGGTCGAATCTAAAGGAATTGGTCTCCTCTTGGACCAATCTTGGGGAGATCGTCCCTCTTGGGCGAATCTAAAGGAGTTCGTCTCCTCTTGGACCAATCTAAGGGAGTTCGTCTCCTCTTGGACCAATGTAAAGGAGTTCGTCTCCTCTTGGTCCTATCTGAAGGAGTTCATTCCCTCTTGGACCAATCTAAAGGCATTCGTCTCCTCTTGGACCAATCTAGGGGAGCTGGTCCCCCATGGGTGAATCCAAAAGAGTTCGTCTCCAGACGGACCAATTTAAGGGAGCTTGTCCCTTCTTGGACCACTGTAAAGGTGTTCGTGTCCTCTTGGTCCAATCTAAAGGAGTTCGTCTAATCTTTGTCCAATCTAAGGGAGTTCGTCCCCTCTTGGACCAATCTAACGAAGTTCATCTCCTCTTGGACCAATCTAGGGAGTTTGTCCCTCTTTGGCGAATCCAAAGGAGTTCGTCTAATCTTGGACCAATCTAAGGGAGTTCGTCTTCTCTTAGACCAATGTACAGGAGTTCGTCTCCTCTTGGTCGAATCCAAAGAATTGGTCTCCTCTTGGACCAATCTTGGGGAGCTGGTCCCCCTTGGGCGAATCCAAAGGAGTTCTTCTCCACTTGGACCAATGTAAGAGAGTTTGTCTCTTCTTGGACCAATGTAAAGGTATTCGAGTCGTCTTGGTCCAATCTGAAGGAGTTCATCTCCTCATTGTCCAATCTAAGGGAGTTTGTCCCCTCTTGGACTAATCTAAAGGAGTTCGTCTCCTCTTGGACCAATCTAGGGAGTTTGTCCCTCTTTGGCGAATCCAAAGCAGTTCATTTAATCTTGGACCAATCTAAGGGAGTTCGTCTACTCTTGGACCAATGTACAGGAGTTCGTCTCCTCATGGTCGAATCTAAAGGAATTGGTCTCCTCTTGGACCAATCTTGGGGAGATCGTCCCTCTTGGGCGAATCTAAAGGAGTTCGTCTCCTCTTGGACCAATCTAAGGGAGTTCATCTCCTCTTGGACCAATGTAAAGGAGTTCGTCTCCTCTTGGTCCTATCTGAAGGAGTTCATTCCCTCTTGGACCAATCTAAAGGCATTCGTCTCCTCTTGGACCAATCTAGGGGAGCTGGTCCCCCATGGGTGAATCCAAAAGAGTTCGTCTCCAC
This sequence comes from Melaleuca quinquenervia, assembly GCA_030064385.1. Classification (NCBI taxonomy): domain Eukaryota; kingdom Viridiplantae; phylum Streptophyta; class Magnoliopsida; order Myrtales; family Myrtaceae; genus Melaleuca; species Melaleuca quinquenervia. The sequence continues at coordinate 36,321 of JAPVXF010000039.1, forward strand.
ACGGACCAATTTAAGGAAGCTTGTCCCTTCTTGGACCACTGTAAAGGTGTTTGTGTCCTCTTGGTCCAATCTAAAGGAGTTCGTCTCCTCTTTGTCCAATCTAAGGGAGTACGTCCCCTCTTGGACCAATCTAAAGGAGTTCGTCTCCTTTTGGACCAATCTAGGAAATTTGGTCCCTCTTCGGTGAATCTAAAGGAGTTCGTCCCCTCTTGGACCAATGTAAAGGAGTTCGTCTCCTCTTGGACCAATCTTGGGGAGTTCGTCCCTATTGGGCGAATCTAAAGGAGTTCGTCTCCCCTTGGACCAATCTAAGGGAGTTCGTCTCCACTTGGACCAATGTAATGGAGTTCATCTCCTCTTGGTCCAATCTAAGTGAGTTCGTCCCCTCTTGGACCAATCTAAAGGAGTTCGTCTCTACTTGGACCAATCTACGGGAGTTCGTCTGATATTGGACCAATGTAATTGAGTTCGTCTCCTCTTGGTCTAATCTAAAGGAGTTTGTCTGCTCTTGGACCAATCTAGGGGAGTTCGTCCCTCTTAGGCGCATCTAAAGGAGTTCGTCTCCCCTTGGACCATTCAAAGGGAGTTCGTCTCCTCTTGGACCAATCTAGGGTGTTCGTTCATCTTGGGCGAATCTAAGGAGTTCGTCCCCTCTTAGACCAATCTAAGGGAGTTCGTATCCACTTCGACCAATCTAGGGGTGTTCGACGAATCTAAGGGAGTTCATCCCCTCTTGGACCAATCTAGGGAGTTTGTCCCTCTTTGGCGAATCCAAAGGAATTCCTCTAATCTTGGACCAATCTATGGGAGTTCGTCTCCTCTTTGACCAATGTACAGGAGTTCGTCTCCTCGTGGTCGAATCCAAAGGAATTGGTCTCCTCTTGGACCAATCTTGGGGAGATCGCCCTCTTGGGCGAATCTAAAGGAGTTCGTCTCCACTTGGGCCAATCTAAGGGAGTTCGTCACCTCTTGGACCAATGTAAAGGTGTTCGCCTCATATTGGTCCTATCTGAAGGAGTTCGTCCCCTCTTGGACCAATCTAAAGGCGTTCGTCTCCTCTTGGACCAATCTTGGGGAGATCGTCCCTCTTGGGCGAATCTAAAGGACTTCGTCTCCTCTTGGACCAATCTAAGGGAGTTCGTCACCTCTTGGACCAATGTAAAGGTGTTCGTCTCCTCTTGGTCCTATCTGAAGGAGTTCGTCCCCTCTTGGACCAATCTAAAGGCGTTCGTCTCCTCTTGGACCAATCTTGGGGAGCTGGTCCCCCTTGGGCGAATCCAAAGGAGTTCGTCTCCACTTGGACCAATCTAAGGCAGTTTGTCTCTTCTTGGACCAATGTAAAGGTGTTCGTGTCGTCTTGGTCCAATCTAAAGGAGTTCATCTCCTCTTTGTCCAATCTAAGGGAGTTCGTCCCCTCTTGGACCAATCTAAAGGAGTTCGTCTCCTCTTGGACCAATCTAGGGAGTTTGTCCCTCTTTGGCGAATCCAAAGCAGTTCATTTAATCTTGGACCAATCTAAGGGAGTTCGCCCCTCTTGGACCAATGTACAGGTGTTCGTCTCCTCGTGGTCGAATCTAAAGGAATTGGTCTCCTCCTGGACCAATCTTGGGGAGATCGTCCTTCTTGGGCGAATCTAAAGGAGTTCGTCTCCTCTTGGACCAATCTAAGGGAGTTCGTCTCCTCTTGGACCAATCTAAAGGAGTTCGTCCCCTCTTGGTCCTATCTGAAGGAGTTCGTCTCATCTTTGTCCAATCTAAGGGAGTTCGTCCCCTCTTGGACCAATCTAAAGTCGTTCGTCACCTCTTGGACCAATCTAGGGAGTTTGTCCCTCTTTGGCGAATCCAAAGCAGTTCCTCTAATCTTGGACCAATCTAAGGGAGTTCGTCTCCTCTTTGACCAATGTACAGGAGTTCGTCTCCTCGTGGTCGAATCTAAAGGAATTGGTCTCCTCTTGGACCAATCTTGGAGAGATCGTCCCTCTTGGGCGAATCTAAAGGAGTTCGTCTCCTCTTGGACCAATCTAAGGGAGTTCGTCTCCTCTTGGACCAATGTAAAGGTGTTCGTCTCCTCTTGGTCCTATCTGAAGGAGTTCATCCCCTCTTGGACCAATCTAAAGGCATTCGTCTCCTCTTGGACCAATCTTGGGGAGCTGGTCCCCCTTGGGCGAATCCAAAGGAGTTCGTCTCCACTTGGACCAATCTAAAGGAGTTTGTCTCTTCTTGGACCAATGTAAAGGTGTTCGCGTCGTCTTGGTCCAATCTAAAGGAGTTCATCTCCTCATTGTCCAATCTAAGGGAGTTCGTCCCCTCTTGGACTAATCTAAAGGAGTTCGTCTCCTCTTGGACCAATCTAGGGAGTTTGTCCCTCTTTGACGAATCCAAAGCAGTTCATTTAATCTTGGACCAATCTAAGGGAGTTCGTCTACTCTTAGACCAATGTACAGGAGTTCGTCTCCTCGTGGTCGAATCTAAAGGAATTGGTCTCCTCTTGGACCAATCTTGGGGAGATCGTCCCTCTTGGGCGAATCTAAAGGAGTTCGTCTCCTCTTGGACCAATCTAAGGGAGTTCGTCTCCTCTTGGATGAATGTAAAGGAGTTCGTCTCCTCTTGGTCCTATCTGAAGGCATTCGTCTCCTCTTGGACCAATCTAGGTGAGCTGGTCCCCCATAGGTGAATCCAAAAGAGTTCGTCTCCACACGGACCAATTTAAGGGAGCTTGTCCCTTCTTGGACCACTGTAAAGGTGTTCATGTCCTCTTGATCCAATCTAAAGGAGTTCGTCTCCTCTTTGTTCAATCTAAAGGAGTTCGTCCCCTCTTGGACCAATCTAACGAAGTTCGTCTCCTCTTGGACCAATCTAGGGAGTTTGTCCCTCTTTGGCGAATCCAAAGGAGTTCGTCTAATCTTGGACCAATCTAAGGGAGTTCTTCTCCTCTTGGACCAATGTACAGGAGTTCGTCTCCTCTTGGTCGAATCCAAAGAATTGGTCTCCTCTTGGACCAATCTTGGGGAGATCGTCCCTCTTGGGCGAATCTAAAGGAGTTCGTCTCCTGTTGGACCAATCTAAGGGAGTTCGTCTCCTCTTGGACCAATCTAAAGGAGTTCGTCCCCTCTTGGTCCTATCTGAAGGAGTTCGTCTCATCTTTGTCCAATCTAAGGGAGTTCATCCCCTCTTGGACCAATCTAAAGTCGTTCGTCACCTCTTGGACCAATCTAGGGAGTTTGTCCCTCTTTGGCGAATCGAAAGCAGTTCCTCTAATCTTGGACCAATCTAAGGGAGTTCGTCTCCTCTTTGACCAATGTACAGGAGTTCGTCTCCTCGTGGTCGAATCTAAAGGAATTGGTCTCCTCTTGGACCAATCTTGGGGAGATCGTCCCTCTTGGGCGAATCTAAAGGAGTTCGTCTCCTCTTGGACCAATCTAAGGGAGTTCGTCTCCTCTTGGACCAATGTAAAGGTGATCGTCTCCTCTTGGTCCTATCTGAAGGAGTTCATCCCCTCTAGGACCAATCTAAAGGCATTCATCTCCTCTTGGACCAATCTTGGGGAGCTGGTCCCCCTTGGGCGAATCCAAAGGAGTTCGTCTCCACTTGGACCAATCTAAGAGAGTTTGTCTCTTCTTGGACCAATGTAAAGGTTTTCGTGTCGTCTTGGTCCAATCTAAAGGAGTTCATCTCCTCATTGTCCAATCTAAGGGAGTTTGTCCCCTCTTGGACTAATCTAAAGGAGTTCGTCTCCTCTTGGACCAATCGAGGGAGTTTGTCCCTCTTTGGCGAATCCAAAGCAGTTCATTTAATCTTGGACCAATCTAAGGGAGTTCGTCTATTCTTGGACCAATGTACTGGAGTTCGTCTCCTCGTGGTCGAATCTAAAGGAATTGGTCTCCTCTTGGACCAATCTTGGGGAGATCGTCCCTCTTGGGCGAATCTAAAGGAGTTCGTCTCCTCTTGGACCAATCTAAGGGAGTTCGTCTCCTCTTGGACCAATGTAAAGGAGTTCGTCTCCTCTTGGTCCTATCTGAAGGAGTTCATTCCCTCTTGGACCAATCTAAAGGCATTCGTCTCCTCTTGGACCAATCTAGGGGAGCTGGTCCCCCATGGGTGAATCCAAAAGAGTTCGTCTCCAGACGGACCAATTTAAGGGAGCTTGTCCCTTCTTGGACCACTGTAAAGGTGTTCGTGTCCTCTTGGTCCAATCTAAAGGAGTTCGTCTCCTCTTTGTCCAATCTAAGGGAGTTCGTCCCCTCTTGGACCAATCTAACGAAGTTCATCTCCTCTTGGACCAATCTAGGGAGTTTGTCCCTCTTTGGCGAATCCAAAGGAGTTCGTCTAATCTTGGACCAATCTAAGGGAGTTCGTCTTCTCTTAGACCAATGTACAGGAGTTCGTCTCCTCTTGGTCGAATCCAAAGAATTGGTCTCCTCTTGGACCAATCTTGGGGAGCTGGTCCCCCTTGGGCGAATCCAAAGGAGTTCGTCTCCACTTGGACCAATCTAAGAGAGTTTGTCTCTTCTTGGACCAATGTAAAGGTGTTCGTGTTGTCTTGGTCCAATCTAAAGGAGTTCATCTCCTCATTGTCCAATCTAAGGGAGTTTGTCCCCTCTTGGACTAATCTAAAGGAGTTCGTCTCCTCTAGGACCAATCTAGGGAGTTTGTCCCTCTTTGGCGAATCCAAAGCAGTTCATTTAATCTTGGACCAATCTAAGGGAGTTCGTTTACTCTTGGACCAATGTACAGGAGTTCGTCTCCTCGTGGTCGAATCTAAAGGAATTGGTCTCCTCTTGGACCAATCTTGGGGAGATCGTCCCTCTTGGGCGAATCTAAAGGAGTTCGTCTCTTCTTGGACCAATCTAAGGGAGTTCGTCTCCTCTTGGACCAATGTAAAGGAGTTCGTCTCCTCTTGGTCCTATCTGAAGGAGTTCATTCCCTCTTGGACCAATCTAAAGGCATTCGTCTCCTCTTGGACCAATCTAGGGGAGCTGGTCCCCCATGGGTGAATCCAAAAGAGTTCGTCTCCACACGGACCAATTTAAGGGAGCTTGTCCCTTCTTGGACCACTGTAAAGGTGTTTGTGTCCTCTTGGTCCAATCTAAAGGAGTTCGTCTCCTCTTTGTCCAATCTAAGGGAGTACGTCCCCTCTTGGACCAATCTAAAGGAGTTCGTCTCCTTTTGGACCAATCTAGGAAATTTGGTCCCTCTTCGGCGAATCTAAAGGAGTTCGTCCCCTCTTGGACCAATGTAAAGGAGTTCGTCTCCTCTTGGACCAATCTTGGGGAGTTCGTCCCTATTGGGCGAATCTAAAGGAGTGCGTCTCCCCTTGGACCAATCTAAGGGAGTTCGTCTCCACTTGGACCAATGTAAAGGAGTTCATCTCCTCTTGGTCCAATCTAAGGGAGTTCGTCCCGTCTTGGACCAATCTAAAGGAGTTCGTCTCTACTTGGACCAATCTACGGGAGTTCGTCTGATATTGGACCAATGTAATGGAGTTCGTCTCCTCTTGGTCTAATCTAAATGAGTTTGTCTGCTCTTGGACCAATCTAGGGGAGTTCGTCCCTCTTAGGCGCATCTAAAGGAGTTCGTCTCCCCTTGGACCATTCAAAGGGAGTTCCTCTCCTCTTGGACCAATCTAGGGTGTTTGTTCATCTTGGGCGATTCTAAGGAGTTCGTCCCCTCTTAGACCAATCTAAGGGAGTTCGTATCCACTTCGACCAATCTAGGGGTGTTCGACCAATCTAAGGAAGTTCATCCCCTCTTGGACCAATCTAGGGAGTTTGTCCCTCTTTGGCGAATCCAAAGGAATTCCTCTAATCTTGGACCAATCTAAGGGAGTTCGTCTCCTCTTTGACCAATGTACAGGAGTTCGTCTCCTCGTGGTCGAATCCAAAGGAATTGGTCTCCTCTTGGACCAATCTTGGGGAGATCGCCCTCTTGGGCGAATCTAAAGGAGTTCGTTTACTCTTGGACCAATATAAGGGAGTTCGTATCCTCTTGGACCAATGTAAATGAGTTCGTCTCCTCTTGGTCCTATCTGAAGGAGTTCGTCCCCTCATGGACCAATCTAAAGGCGTTCGTCCCCCCTTGGACCAATCTAGGGGAGCTGGTCCCCCTTGGGCGAATACAAAAGAGTTTGTCTCCACACGGACCAATCTAAGGGAGTTTGTCTCTTCTTGGACCAATGTAAAGGAGTTCGTGTCCTCTTGGTCCAATCTAAAGGAGTTCATCTCCTCTTTGTCCAATCTAAGGGAGTTCGTCCCCTCTTGGACCAATCTAAAGAAGTTCGTCTCCTCTTGGACCAATCTAGGGAGTTTGTCCCTCTTTGGCGAATCCAAAGGAGTTCGTCTAATCTTGGACCAATCTAAGGTAGTTCATCTCCTCATGGACCAATGTATAGGAGTTCGTCTCCTCTTGGTCGAATCTAAAGGAATTGGTCTCCTCTTGGACCAATCTTGGGGAGATCGTCCCTCTTGGGCGAATCTAAAGGAGTTCGTCTCCTCTTGGACCAATCTAAGGGAGTTCGTCTCCTCTTGGACGAATGTGATGGAGTTCGTCTCCTCTTGGTCCGATCTGAAGGAGTTCGTCCCCTTTTGGACCAATCTAAAGGCGTTCATCTCCTCTTGGACCAATCTAGGGGAGTTTGTCTCCTCTTGGACGAATGTAAAGGAGTCGGTCTCCTGTTGGTCCAATCTAAAGGTGTTCGTCTCCACATGGACCAATCTAGGGGAGTTCGTCCCTCTTGGACCAATCTAGGGGAGTTTGTATCCTCTTGGACCAATCTAGGGGAGTTTGTCCCTCTTAGGCGAATCCAATGGAGTTCATCTCCTCTTGGACCAATCTAACGGATTTCGTCTCCTCTTGGACCAATTAAAGGAGTTCGTCTCCTCTTGGTTTAATCTAAAGGAGTTCGTCTCCTCTTGGTCCAATCTAAGGGAGTCTTCAAATCTTGGACCAATCTAAAGGAGTTCGTATCCTCTTGGACCAATCTAGTGGAGTTTGTCCCTCTTGGGCGAATCCAAAAGAGTCCGTCTAATCTTGGACTAATCTAAGGGAGTTCGTCTCCTCTTGGACCAATGTAAGGGAGTTAGTCTGATCTTGGATCAATGTAATGGAGTTCGTCTCCTCTTGGTCTAATCTAAAGGAGTTCGTCTCCTCTTGGACCAATCTAGGGGAGTTCGTCCCTCTTAGGCGAATCTAATGGTGTTCGTCTCCCCTTGGACCACTCAAAGGCAGTTCGTCTCCTCTTGGACCAATCTAGGGTGTTCGTCCATCTTGCGCGAATCTAAAGGAGTCCATCTCCTCTTGGACCAATCTAAGGATGTTCGTCTCCACTTCGACCAATCTAGGGGTGTGCGTCCCTCTTGGGCGAATCTAAAGGAGTTCGTCTCCTCTTGGTCCAATGTAAGGGAGTTCGTCTCCTCTTGGACCAATGTACATGAGTTCGTCTCCTCTTGGTCGAATCTAAAGGAATTGGTCTCCTCTTGGACCAATCTTGGGGAGATCGTCCCTCTTGGGCGAATCTAAGGGAGTTCGTCACCTCTTGGACCAATGTAAAGGTGTTCGCCTCATATTGGTCCTATCTGAAGGAGTTCGTCCCCTCTTGGACCAATCTAAAGGCGTTCGTCTCCTCTTGGACCAATCTTGGGGAGATCGTCCCTCTTGGGCGAATCTAAAGGACTTCGTCTCCTCTTGGACCAATCTAAGGGAGTTCGTCACCTCTTGGACCAATGTAAAGGTGTTCGTCTCCTCTTGGTCCTATCTGAAGGAGTTCGTCCGCTCTTGGACCAATCTAAAGGCGTTCGTCTCCTCTTGGACCAATCTTGGGGAGCTGGTCCCCCTTGGGCGAATCCAAAGGAGTTCGTCTCCACTTGGACCAATCTAAGGCAGTTTGTCTCTTCTTGGACCAATGTAAATGTGTTCGTGTCGTCTTGGTCCAATCTAAAGGAGTTCATCTCCTCTTTGTCCAATCTAAGGGAGTTTGTCCCCTCTTGGACCAATCTAAAGGAGTTCGTCTCCTCTTGGACCAATCTAGGGAGTTTGTCCCTCTTTGGCGAATCCAAAGCAGTTCATTTAATCTTGGACCAATCTAAGGGAGTTCGCCCCTCTTGGACCAATGTACAGGTGTTCGTCTCCTCGTGGTCGAATCTAAAGGAATTGGTCTCCTCCTGGACCAATCTTGGGGAGATCGTCCTTCTTGGGCGAATCTAAAGGAGTTCGTCTCCTCCTGGACCAATCTAAGGGAGTTCGTCTCCTCTTGGACCAATCTAAAGGAGTTCGTCCCCTCTTGGTCCTATCTGATGGAGTTCGTCTCATCTTTGTCCAATCTAAGGGAGTTCGTCCCCTCATGGACCAATCTAAAGTCGTTCGTCACCTCTTGGACCAATCTTGGGGAGATCGTCCCTCTTGGGCGAATCTAAAGGAGTTCGTCTCCACTTGGGCCAATCTAAGGGAGTTCGTCACCTCTTGGACCAATGTAAAGGTGTTCGCCTCATATTGGTCCTATCTGAAGGAGTTCGTCCCCTCTTGGACCAATCTAAAGGCGTTCGTCTCCTCTTGGACCAATCTTGGGGAGATCGTCCCTCTTGGGCGAATCTAAAGGAGTTCGTCTCCTCTTGGACCAATCTAAGGGAGTTCGTCTCCTCTTGGACGAATGTGATGGAGTTCGTCTCCTCTTGGTCCGATCTGAAGGAGTTCGTCCCCTTTTGGACCAATCTAAAGGCGTTCGTCTCCTCTTGGACCAATCTAGGGGAGTTTGTCTCCTCTTGGACGAATGTAAAGGAGTCGGTCTCCTGTTGGTCCAATCTAAAGGTGTTCGTCTCCACATGGACCAATCTAGGGGAGTTCGTCCCTCTTGGACCAATCTAGGGGAGTTTGTATCCTCTTGGACCAATCTAGGGGAGTTTGTCCCTCTTAGGCGAATCCAATGGAGTTCATCTCCTCTTGGACCAATCTAACGGATTTCGTCTCCTCTTGGACCAATTAAAGGAGTTCGTCTCCTCTTGGTTTAATCTAAAGGAGTTCGTCTCCTCTTGGTCCAATCTAAGGGAGTCTTCAAATCTTGGACCAATCTAAAGGAGTTCGTATCCTCTTGGACCAATCTAGTGGAGTTTGTCCCTCTTGGGCGAATCCAAAAGAGTCCGTCTAATCTTGGACCAATCTAAGGGAGTTCGTCTCCTCTTGGACCAATGTAAGGGAGTTAGTCTGATCTTGGATCAATGTAATGGAGTTCGTCTCCTCTTGGTCTAATCTAAAGGAGTTCGTCTCCTCTTGGACCAATCTAGGGGAGTTCGTCCCTCTTAGGCGAATCTAATGGTGTTCGTCTCCCCTTGGACCACTCAAAGGCAGTTCGTCTCCTCTTGGACCAATCTAGGGTGTTCGTCCATCTTGCGCGAATCTAAAGGAGTCCATCTCCTCTTGGACCAATCTAAGGATGTTCGTCTCCACTTCGACCAATCTAGGGGTGTGCGTCCCTCTTGGGCGAATCTAAAGGAGTTCGTCTCCTCTTGGTCCAATGTAAGGGAGTTCGTCTCCTCTTGGACCAATGTACATGAGTTCGTCTCCTCTTGGTCGAATCTAAAGGAATTGGTCTCCTCTTGGACCAATCTTGGGGAGATCGTCCCTCTTGGGCGAATCTAAGGGAGTTCGTCACCTCTTGGACCAATGTAAAGGTGTTCGCCTCATATTGGTCCTATCTGAAGGAGTTCGTCCCCTCTTGGACCAATCTAAAGGCGTTCGTCTCCTCTTGGACCAATCTTGGGGAGATCGTCCCTCTTGGGCGAATCTAAAGGACTTCGTCTCCTCTTGGACCAATCTAAGGGAGTTCGTCACCTCTTGGACCAATGTAAAGGTGTTCGTCTCCTCTTGGTCCTATCTGAAGGAGTTCGTCCGCTCTTGGACCAATCTAAAGGCGTTCGTCTCCTCTTGGACCAATCTTGGGGAGCTGGTCCCCCTTGGGCGAATCCAAAGGAGTTCGTCTCCACTTGGACCAATCTAAGGCAGTTTGTCTCTTCTTGGACCAATGTAAATGTGTTCGTGTCGTCTTGGTCCAATCTAAAGGAGTTCATCTCCTCTTTGTCCAATCTAAGGGAGTTTGTCCCCTCTTGGACCAATCTAAAGGAGTTCGTCTCCTCTTGGACCAATCTAGGGAGTTTGTCCCTCTTTGGCGAATCCAAAGCAGTTCATTTTATCTTGGACCAATCTAAGGGAGTTCGCCCCTCTTGGACCAATGTACAGGTGTTCGTCTCCTCGTGGTCGAATCTAAAGGAATTGGTCTCCTCCTGGACCAATCTTGGGGAGATCGTCCTTCTTGGGCGAATCTAAAGGAGTTCGTCTCCTCCTGGACCAATCTAAGGGAGTTCGTCTCCTCTTGGACCAATCTAAAGGAGTTCGTCCCCTCTTGGTCCTATCTGATGGAGTTCGTCTCATCTTTGTCCAATCTAAGGGAGTTCGTCCCCTCATGGACCAATCTAAAGTCGTTCGTCACCTCTTGGACCAATCTTGGGGAGATCGTCCCTCTTGGGCGAATCTAAAGGAGTTCGTCTCCACTTGGGCCAATCTAAGGGAGTTCGTCACCTCTTGGACCAATGTAAAGGTGTTCGCCTCATATTGGTCCTATCTGAAGGAGTTCGTCCCCTCTTGGACCAATCTAAAGGCGTTCGTCTCCTCTTGGACCAATCTTGGGGAGATCGTCCCTCTTGGGCGAATCTAAAGGAGTTCGTCTCCTCTTGGACCAATCTAAGGGAGTTCGTCTCCTCTTGGACCAATGTAAAGGTGTTCGTCTCCTCTTGGTCCTATCTGAAGGAGTTCGTCCCCTGTTGGACCAATCTAAAGGCATTCGTCTCCTCTTGGACCAATCTTGGGGTGCTGGTCCCCCTTGGGTGAATCCAAAAGAGTTCGTCTCTAGACGGACCAATTTAAGGGAGCTTGTCCCTTCTTGGACCACTGTAAAGGTGTTCGTGTCCTCTTGGTCCAATCTAAAGGAGTTCGTCTCCTCTTTGTCCAATCTAAGGGAGTACGTCCCCTCTTGGACCAATCTAACGAAGTTCATCTCCTCTTGGACCAATCTAGGGAGTTTGTCCCTCTTTGGCGAATCCAAAGGAGTTCGTCTAATCTTGGACCAATCTAAGGGAGTTCGTCTCCTCTTGGACCAATGTACAGGAGTTCGTCTCCTCTTGGTCGAATCCAAAGAATTGGTCTCCTCTTGGACCAATCTTGGGGAGATCGTCCCTCTTGGGCAAATCTAAAGGAGTTCGTCTCCTCTTGGACGAATCTAAGGGAGTTCGTCTCCTCTTGGACCAATGTGAAGGAGTTCGTCTCTTCTTGGTCCGATCTGAAGGAGTTCGTCCCCTTTTTGACCAATCTAAAGGCGTTCGTCTCCTCTTCGACCAATCTAGGGGAGTTTGTCCCTCTTGAGGGAATCCAAATGAGTTCGTCTAATCTTGGACCAATCTAAGGGAGTTCGTCTCCTCTTGGACGAATGTAAAGGAGTCAGTCTCCTGTTGGTCCAATCTAAAGGTGTTCGTCTCCACATGGACCAATCTAGGGGAGTTCGTCCCTCTTGGACGAATCTAAAGGAGTTCGTCTCCTCTTGGACCAATCTAGGGGAGTTTGTCCCTCTTGGGCGAATCCAATGGAGTTCGTCTCCTCTTGGACCAATCTACGGTGTTCGTCCATCTTGCGCGAATCTAAAGGAGTCCGTCTCCTCTTGGACCAATCTAAGGGAGTTCGTCTCCACTTCGACCAATCTAGGTGTGTGCGTCCCTCATGGGCGAATCTAAACGAGTTCGTCTCCTCATGGTCCAATCTAAGGATGTTCGTCTCCTCTTGGACCAATGTACAGGAGTTCGTCTCCTCTTGGTCGAATCTAAAGGAATTGGTCTCCTCTTGGACCAATCTTGGGGAGATCGTCCCTCTTGGGCGAATCTAAAGGAGTTCGTCTCTTCTTTGACCAATTCAAGGGAGTTCGTTTCCTCTTGGACCTATGTAAAGGAGTTCGTCTCCTCTTGGTCCTATCTGAAGGAGTTCGGCCCCTCTTGGACCAATCTAAAGGTGTTCGTCTCCTCTTGGACCAATCTAGGGGAGCTGGTCCACCTTGGGCAAATCCAAAGGAGTTCATCTTTGCTTGGACCAATCTAAAGGAGTTTGTCTCTTCTTGGACCAATGTAAAGGAGTTCTTGTCCTCTTTGTCCAATCGAAAGGAGTTCGTCTCCTCTTGGTCCAATCTAAGGGAGTTCGTCCCCTCTTGGACCGATCTAAAAGAGTTCGTCTCCTCTTGGACCAATCTAGAGAGTTTGTCCCTCTTTGGCGAATCCAATGGAGTTCGTCTAATGTTGGACCAATCTAAGGGAGTTCGTCTCCTCTTGGACCAATGTAAAGGAGTTTGTCTCCTCTTGGTCCATTCTAACGGAGTTCGTCACCACTTGGACCAATCTGGGGGAGTTCGTCCCTCTTGGGCGAATCTAAACGAGTTCGTCTCCTCTTGGACCAATCTAATGGAGTTCGTTTCCTCTTGGTCCAATAAACGGACTTCGTCTCCTCTTGGACCAATCTAAGGGAATTCGTCTCCTCTTGGACTGATGTAAAGGAGGTCTTCTCCTCTTGGTCCTATCTAAGGGAGTTCGTCCCCTCTTGGACCAATCTAGAGGAGTTCGTGTCCTCTTGGACCAATCTGGGCGAGTTTGTCCCTCTTGGGCGAATCCAAAGGAGTTCGTCTTCTCTTGGACCAATCTAAGGGAGTTCGTCTCCTCTTGGACCAATCTGGGCGAGTTTGTCCCTCTTGGGCGAATCCAAAGGAGTTCGTCTCCTCTTGGACCAATCTAAGGGAGTTCGTCCCATCTTGGACAAATGTAAAGGAGTTCGTGTCCCCTTGCGTTAATCTAAAGGAGTTCGTCTCCTCTTGGACCAATCTAAGGGAGTTCGTCTCACCTTTGACCAATATAAATTAGTTCGTCTCCTCTTTGTTTAATCTAAAGGAGTTCGTCTCCTCTTGGTCCAATCTAAAGGAGTTCGTCTCCTCTTGGACCAATCTGGGGGAGTTTGTCCCTCTTGGGGGAATCCAAAGGAGTTCATCTAATCTTGGACCAATCTAAGGGAGTTCGTCTCCTCTTGGACGAATGTAAAGGAGTCGGTCTCCTGTTGGTCCAATCTAAAGGTGTTCGTCTCCACAAGGACCAATCTAGGGGAGTTCGTCCCTCTTGGACGAATCTAAAGGAGTTCGTCTACTCTTGGACCAATCTAGGGGAGTTTGTCCCTCTTGGGCGAATCCAATGGAGTTCGTCTCCTCTTGGACCAATCTAGGCTGTTCGTCCATCTTGCGCGAATCTAAAGGAGTCCGTCTCCTCTTGGACCAATCTAAGGGAGTTCGTCTCCACTTCGACCAATCTAGGGGTGTGCGTCCCTCTTGGGCGAATCTAAACGAGTTCGTCTCCTCATGGTCCAATCTAAAGAAGTTCGTCTCCTCTTGGACCAATGTACAGGAGTTCGTCTCCTCTTGGTCGAATCTAAAGGAATTGGTCTCCTCTTGGATCAATCTTGGGGAGATCGTCCCTCTTCGGCGAATCTAAAGGAGTTCGTCTCCTCTTTGACCAATTCAAGGGAGTTCGTTTCCTCTTGGACCTACGTAAAGGAGTTCGTCTCCTCTTGGTCCTATCTGAAGGAGTTCGGCCCCTCTTGGACCAATCTAAAGGTTTTCGTCTCCTCTTGGAACAATCTAGGGGAGCTGGTCCACCTTGGGCAAATCCAAAGGAGTTCGTCTTTGCTTGGACAAATCTAAGGGAGTTTGTCTCCACTTCGACCAATCTAGAGGTGTGCGTCCCTCTTGGGCGAATCTAAACGATTTCGTCTCCTCATGGTCCAATCTAAGGAAGTTCGTCTCCTCTTGGACCAATGTACAGGAGTTCGTCTCCTCTTGGTCGAATCTAAAGGAATTGGTCTCCTCTTGGACCAATCTTGGGGAGATCATCCCTCTTGGGCGAATCTAAAGGAGTTCGTCTCCTCTTTGACCAATCTAAGGGAGTTCGTCTCATCTTGGACAAATGTAAAGGAGTTCGTGTCCTCTTGCGTTAATCTAAAGGAGTTCGTCTCCTCTTGGACCAATCTAAGGGAGTTCGTCTCACCTTTGACCAATATAAAGTAGTTCGTCTCCTCTTTGTTTAATCTAAAGGAGTTCGTCTCCTCTTGGGCGAATCTAAAGGATTTCGTCACCTCTTGGACAAATCTTAGGCAGTTCCTCCTCTTGGACCATTGTAAAGGAGTTCGTCTCCTCTTGGTCCAATCTAAGGGAGTATTCCAATCTTGGACCAATCTAAAGGAGTTCGTGTCCTCTTGGACCAATCTAGGGGAGTTTGTCCCTCTTGGGCGAATCCAAAGGAATTCGTCTAATCTTGGACCAATCTAAGGGAGTTCGTCTCCTCTTGGTCCAATCTAAAGGAGTTCGTCTCCTCTTGGACCAATCTAGGGGAGTTTGTCCCTCTTGGGGGAATCCAAAGGAGTTCGTATGATCTTGGACCAATCTAAGGGAGTTCGTCTCCTCTTGGACGAATGTAAAGGAGTCGGTCTCCTGTTGGTCCAATCTAAAGGTGTTCGTCTCCACATGGACCAATCTAGGGGAGTTCGTCCCTCTTGGACGAATCTAAAGGAGTTCGTCTCCTCTTGGACCAATCTAGGGGAGTTTGTCCCTCTTGGGCGAATCCAATGGAGTTCGTCTCCTCTTGGACCAATCTAGGCTGTTCGTCCATCTTGCGCGAATCTAAAGGAGTCTGTCTCCTCTTGGACCAATCTAAGGGAGTTCGTATCCACTTCGACCAATCTAGGGGTGTGCGTCCCTCTTGGGCGAATCTAAACGAGTTCGTCTCCTCATGGTCCAATCTAAGGAAGTTCGTCTCCTCTTGGACCAATGTACAGGAGTTCGTCTCCTCTTGGTCGAATCTAAAGGAATTGGTCTCCTCTTGGACCAATCTTGGGGAGATCGTCCCTCTTGGGCGAATCTAAAGGAGTTCGTCACCTCTTTGACCAATTCAAGGGAGTTCGTTTCCTCTTGGACCAATATAAAGGAGTTCGTCTCCTCTTGGTCCTATCTGAAGGAGTTCGGCCCATCTTGGACCAATCAAAAGGTGTTCGTCTCCTCTTGGACCAATCTAGGGGAGCTGGTCCACCTTGGGCAAATCCAAAGGAGTTCGTCTTTGCTTGGACCAATCTAATGGAGTTTGTCTCTTCTTGGACCAATGTAAAGGAGTTCGTGTCCTCTTTGTCCAATCGAAAGGAGTTCGTCTCCTCTTGGTCCAATCTAAGGGAGTTCGTCCCCTCTTGGACCGATCTAAAAGAGTTCGTCTCCTCTTGGACCAATCTAGAGAGTTTGTCCCTCTTTGGCGAATCCAATGGAGTTCGTCTAATGTTGGACCAATCTAAGGGAGTTCGTCTCCTCTTGGACCAATGTAAAGGAGTTTGTCTCCTCTTGGTCCAATCTAACGGGGTTCGTCACCACTTGGACCAATCTGGGGGAGTTCGTCTCTCTTGGGCGAATCTAAACGAGTTCGTCTCCTCTTGGACCAATCTAATGGAGTTCATTTCCTCTTGGTCCAATAAACGGACTTCGTCTCCTCTTGGACCAATCTAAGGGAATTCGTCTCCTCTTGGACTGATGTAAAGGAGTTCTTCTCCTCTTGGTCCTATCTAAGGGAGTTCGTCCCCTCTTGGACCAATCTAGAGGAGTTCGTCTCCTCTTGGACCAATCTGGGGGAGTTTGTCCCTCTTGGGCGAATCCAAAGGAGTTCGTCTCCTCTTGGACCAATCTAAGGGAGTTCGTCTCATCTTGGACAAATGTAAAGGAGTTCGTGTCCTCTTGCGTTAATCTAAAGGAGTTCGTCTCCTCTTGGACCAATCTAAGGGAGTTCGTCTCACATTTGACCATTATAAAGTAGTTCGTCTCCTCTTTGTTTAATCTAAAGGAGTTCGTCTCCTCTTGGTCCAATCTAAAGGAGTTCGTATCCTCTTGGACCAATCTAGGGGAGTTTGCCCCTCTTGGGCGAATCCAAAGGAGTTCGTCTAATCATGGACCAATCTAAGGGAGTTCGTCTCCTCTTGAACCAATGTAAAGGAGTTGGTCTCCTCTTGGTCCAATCTAAAGGTTCGTCTCCACATGGACCAATCTAGGTGAATTCGTCCCCCTTGGGCGAATCTAAAGGAGTTCGTCTCCTCTTGGACTAATTTAGCGGAGTTCATCTCCTCTTGGTCCAATTAAACTAGTTCGTCTCCTCTTGGACCAATCTAGGGGAGTTCATCCCTCTTCGGCGAATCTAAAGGAATTTGTATCATCTTGGACGATTCAAACGGAGTTCGTCTCCTCTTGTAGCACTATAAAGGTGTTTGTCTCCCCGTGGTCCAACCTGAAGGAGTTGGTCTCCTGTTGGACCAATTTTGGGGAGTTCGTCCCTCTTGGGCGAATCTAAAGGATTTCGTCACCTCTTGGACAAATCTTAGGCAGTTCCTCCTCTTGGACCATTGTAAAGGAGTTCGTCTCCTCTTGGTCCAATCTAAGGGAGTATTCCAATCTTGGACCAATCTAAAGGAGTTCGTGTCCTCTTGGACCAATCTAGGGGAGTTTGTCCCTCTTGGGCGAATCCAAAGGAATTCGTCTAATCTTGGACCAATCTAAGGGAGTTCGTCTCCTCTTGAACCAATGTAAAGGAGTTGGTCTCCTCTTTGTCCAATCTAAAGGTGTTCGTCTCCACAGGGACCAATCTAGGTGAATTCGTCCCTCTTCGGCGAATCTAAAGGAGTTCGTCTCCTCTTGGACTAATTTAGCGGAGTTCGACTCCTCTTGGTCCAATTAAACTAATTCGTCTCCTCTTGGACCAATCTAGGGGTGTTCGTCCCTCTTCGGCGAATCTAAAGGAGTTTGTATCCTCTTGGACCATTCAAAGGGAGTTCGTCTCCTCTTGTACCAATGTAAAGGTGTTTGTCTCCTCGCGGTCCAATCTGAAGGAGTTGGGCTCCTCTTGGACCAATCTTGGGGAGTTCGTCCTCTTGGGCGAATCTAAAGGAGTTCGTCTTCTCTTGGACCAATCTAAGGGAGTTCGTCTCCTCTTGGACCAATCTGGGCGAGTTTGTCCCTCTTGGGCGAATCCAAAGGAGTTCGTCTCCTCTTGGACCAATCTAAGGGAGTTCGTCCCATCTTGGACAAATGTAAAGGAGTTCGTGTCCCCTTGCGTTAATCTAAAGGAGTTCGTCTCCTCTTGGACCAATCTAAGGGAGTTCGTCTCACCTTTGACCAATATAAATTAGTTCGTCTCCTCTTTGTTTAATCTAAAGGAGTTCGTCTCCTCTTGGTCCAATCTAAAGGAGTTCGTCTCCTCTTGGACCAATCTGGGGGAGTTTGTCCCTCTTGGGGGAATCCAAAGGAGTTCATCTAATCTTGGACCAATCTAAGGGAGTTCGTCTCCTCTTGGACGAATGTAAAGGAGTCGGTCTCCTGTTGGTCCAATCTAAAGGTGTTCGTCTCCACAAGGACCAATCTAGGGGAGTTCGTCCCTCTTGGACGAATCTAAAGGAGTTCGTCTACTCTTGGACCAATCTAGGGGAGTTTGTCCCTCTTGGGCGAATCCAATGGAGTTCGTCTCCTCTTGGACCAATCTAGGCTGTTCGTCCATCTTGCGCGAATCTAAAGGAGTCCGTCTCCTCTTGGACCAATCTAAGGGAGTTCGTCTCCACTTCGACCAATCTAGGGGTGTGCGTCCCTCTTGGGCGAATCTAAACGAGTTCGTCTCCTCATGGTCCAATCTAAAGAAGTTCGTCTCCTCTTGGACCAATGTACAGGAGTTCGTCTCCTCTTGGTCGAATCTAAAGGAATTGGTCTCCTCTTGGATCAATCTTGGGGAGATCGTCCCTCTTCGGCGAATCTAAAGGAGTTCGTCTCCTCTTTGACCAATTCAAGGGAGTTCGTTTCCTCTTGGACCTACGTAAAGGAGTTCGTCTCCTCTTGGTCCTATCTGAAGGAGTTCGGCCCCTCTTGGACCAATCTAAAGGTTTTCGTCTCCTCTTGGAACAATCTAGGGGAGCTGGTCCACCTTGGGCAAATCCAAAGGAGTTCGTCTTTGCTTGGACAAATCTAAGGGAGTTTGTCTCCACTTCGACCAATCTAGAGGTGTGCGTCCCTCTTGGGCGAATCTAAACGATTTCGTCTCCTCATGGTCCAATCTAAGGAAGTTCGTCTCCTCTTGGACCAATGTACAGGAGTTCGTCTCCTCTTGGTCGAATCTAAAGGAATTGGTCTCCTCTTGGACCAATCTTGGGGAGATCATCCCTCTTGGGCGAATCTAAAGGAGTTCGTCTCCTCTTTGACCAATCTAAGGGAGTTCGTCTCATCTTGGACAAATGTAAAGGAGTTCGTGTCCTCTTGCGTTAATCTAAAGGAGTTCGTCTCCTCTTGGACCAATCTAAGGGAGTTCGTCTCACCTTTGACCAATATAAAGTAGTTCGTCTCCTCTTTGTTTAATCTAAAGGAGTTCGTCTCCTCTTGGGCGAATCTAAAGGATTTCGTCACCTCTTGGACAAATCTTAGGCAGTTCCTCCTCTTGGACCATTGTAAAGGAGTTCGTCTCCTCTTGGTCCAATCTAAGGGAGTATTCCAATCTTGGACCAATCTAAAGGAGTTCGTGTCCTCTTGGACCAATCTAGGGGAGTTTGTCCCTCTTGGGCGAATCCAAAGGAATTCGTCTAATCTTGGACCAATCTAAGGGAGTTCGTCTCCTCTTGGTCCAATCTAAAGGAGTTCTTCTCCTCTTGGACCAATCTAGGGGAGTTTGTCCCTCTTGGGGGAATCCAAAGGAGTTCGTATGATCTTGGACCAATCTAAGGGAGTTCGTCTCCTCTTGGACGAATGTAAAGGAGTCGGTCTCCTGTTGGTCCAATCTAAAGGTGTTCGTCTCCACATGGACCAATCTAGGGGAGTTCGTCCCTCTTGGACGAATCTAAAGGAGTTCGTCTCCTCTTGGACCAATCTAGGGGAGTTTGTCCCTCTTGGGCGAATCCAATGGAGTTCGTCTCCTCTTGGACCAATCTAGGCTGTTCGTCCATCTTGCGCGAATCTAAAGGAGTCTGTCTCCTCTTGGACCAATCTAAGGGAGTTCGTATCCACTTCGACCAATCTAGGGGTGTGCGTCCCTCTTGGGCGAATCTAAACGAGTTCGTCTCCTCATGGTCCAATCTAAGGAAGTTCGTCTCCTCTTGGACCAATGTACAGGAGTTCGTCTCCTCTTGGTCGAATCTAAAGGAATTGGTCTCCTCTTGGACCAATCTTGGGGAGATCGTCCCTCTTGGGCGAATCTAAAGGAGTTCGTCACCTCTTTGACCAATTCAAGGGAGTTCGTTTCCTCTTGGACCAATATAAAGGAGTTCGTCTCCTCTTGGTCCTATCTGAAGGAGTTCGGCCCATCTTGGACCAATCAAAAGGTGTTCGTCTCCTCTTGGACCAATCTAGGGGAGCTGGTCCACCTTGGGCAAATCCAAAGGAGTTCGTCTTTGCTTGGACCAATCTAATGGAGTTTGTCTCTTCTTGGACCAATGTAAAGGAGTTCGTGTCCTCTTTGTCCAATCGAAAGGAGTTCGTCTCCTCTTGGTCCAATCTAAGGGAGTTCGTCCCCTCTTGGACCGATCTAAAAGAGTTCGTCTCCTCTTGGACCAATCTAGAGAGTTTGTCCCTCTTTGGCGAATCCAATGGAGTTCGTCTAATGTTGGACCAATCTAAGGGAGTTCGTCTCCTCTTGGACCAATGTAAAGGAGTTTGTCTCCTCTTGGTCCAATCTAACGGGGTTCGTCACCACTTGGACCAATCTGGGGGAGTTCGTCTCTCTTGGGCGAATCTAAACGAGTTCGTCTCCTCTTGGACCAATCTAATGGAGTTCATTTGCTCTTGGTCCAATAAACGGACTTCGTCTCCTCTTGGACCAATCTAAGGGAATTCGTCTCCTCTTGGACTGATGTAAAGGAGTTCTTCTCCTCTTGGTCCTATCTAAGGGAGTTCGTCCCCTCTTGGACCAATCTAGAGGAGTTCGTCTCCTCTTGGACCAATCTGGGGGAGTTTGTCCCTCTTGGGCGAATCCAAAGGAGTTCGTCTCCTCTTGGACCAATCTAAGGGAGTTCGTCTCATCTTGGACAAATGTAAAGGAGTTCGTGTCCTCTTGCGTTAATCTAAAGGAGTTCGTCTCCTCTTGGACCAATCTAAGGGAGTTCGTCTCACATTTGACCATTATAAAGTAGTTCGTCTCCTCTTTGTTTAATCTAAAGGAGTTCGTCTCCTCTTGGTCCAATCTAAAGGAGTTCGTATCCTCTTGGACCAATCTAGGGGAGTTTGCCCCTCTTGGGCGAATCCAAAGGAGTTCGTCTAATCATGGACCAATCTAAGGGAGTTCGTCTCCTCTTGAACCAATGTAAAGGAGTTGGTCTCCTCTTGGTCCAATCTAAAGGTTCGTCTCCACATGGACCAATCTAGGTGAATTCGTCCCCCTTGGGCGAATCTAAAGGAGTTCGTCTCCTCTTGGACTAATTTAGCGGAGTTCATCTCCTCTTGGTCCAATTAAACTAGTTCGTCTCCTCTTGGACCAATCTAGGGGAGTTCATCCCTCTTCGGCGAATCTAAAGGAATTTGTATCATCTTGGACGATTCAAACGGAGTTCGTCTCCTCTTGTAGCACTATAAAGGTGTTTGTCTCCCCGTGGTCCAACCTGAAGGAGTTGGTCTCCTGTTGGACCAATTTTGGGGAGTTCGTCCCTCTTGGGCGAATCTAAAGGATTTCGTCACCTCTTGGACAAATCTTAGGCAGTTCCTCCTCTTGGACCATTGTAAAGGAGTTCGTCTCCTCTTGGTCCAATCTAAGGGAGTATTCCAATCTTGGACCAATCTAAAGGAGTTCGTGTCCTCTTGGACCAATCTAGGGGAGTTTGTCCCTCTTGGGCGAATCCAAAGGAATTCGTCTAATCTTGGACCAATCTAAGGGAGTTCGTCTCCTCTTGAACCAATGTAAAGGAGTTGGTCTCCTCTTTGTCCAATCTAAAGGTGTTCGTCTCCACAGGGACCAATCTAGGTGAATTCGTCCCTCTTCGGCGAATCTAAAGGAGTTCGTCTCCTCTTGGACTAATTTAGCGGAGTTCGACTCCTCTTGGTCCAATTAAACTAATTCGTCTCCTCTTGGACCAATCTAGGGGTGTTCGTCCCTCTTCGGCGAATCTAAAGGAGTTTGTATCCTCTTGGACCATTCAAAGGGAGTTCGTCTCCTCTTGTACCAATGTAAAGGTGTTTGTCTCCTCGCGGTCCAATCTGAAGGAGTTGGGCTCCTCTTGGACCAATCTTGGGGAGTTCGTCCTCTTGGGCGAATCTAAAGGAGTTCGTCTCATCTTGGACCAATCTTAGGCAGTTCGTCTCCTCTTGGACCATTGTAAAGGAGTTCGTCTCCTCTTGGTCCAATCTAAAGGAGTTTGTCCCCTCTTGGACCAATCTAAAGGAGTTTGTCCCCTCTTGGACAAATCAAAATGAGTTCGTCTCCTCTTGGGCCAATGTAAAGGTGTTTGTCTCCTCGTCGTCCAATCTAAAGGAGTTCGCCTCCTCTTGGACCAATCATGGGGAGTTCGTACCTCTTGGGCGAATCTAAAGGAGTTCGTCTCCTCTTGGACCAATCATAGGGAGTTCGTCTCCTCTAGGACCAATGTAAAGGAGTTCGTCTCCCCTTGGTCCAATCTAAACGTGTTCGTCTCCTCTTGGACCAATCTAAAGGAGTTCGTCCCCTCTTGGACCAATCTAAAGGAGTTCGTCTCCCCTTGGACCAATCTGGGGGAGTTCGTCCCACTTGGGCGAATCTAAGGGAGTTTGTCTCCCTTTGGATCATTCTAAAAGAGTTCGTCTCCTCTTGGACCAATCTAGGGGAGTTTGTCCCACTTTGACCGAAAGAGTTCGTCTCCTCTTGCACCAATCTAAGAGAGTTCGTCTCCTCATGGACCAAAGTAAAGGAGTTTGTCTCCCCTTGGACCAATTTAAGGGAGTGCGTCTCCTCTTGGACCAAAGTAAAGGAGTTCCTCTCCTCTTGGTCCAACCTAAGGGAGTTCGTGCCCTCTTGGACCAATCTCAAGGATTTCGTATCCTCTTGGACCAATGTAAAGGTAATCGTCTCCTCTTGGTCCAATCTAAGGGAGTTCGTCCCCTCTTGGACCAATGTAAAGGAGTTCATCTCCTCTTGGTCCAATCTAAAGGAGTTCGTCCCCTCTTGGACCAATCTAGGGGAGTTCGTCCCACTTAGGCGAAACAAAAGGAGTTCGTCTCCTCGTCGACCATTCCAAGGGAGTTCGTCTCCTACTGGACCAATTTAAAAGTGTTTGTCTCCTCTTGGTCCAATCTAAAGGTGTTCGTCTCAACTCGGACCAATCTAGGGGAGTTCGTCTATCTTGGGCGATTGTAAAGGAGTTCGTCTCCCCTCGCATCAATCTACGGGAGTTCGTCTCCTCTTGGACAAATGTAAAGGAGATCGTCTCCTCTTGGTCAATCTAAAGGAGTTCGTCCCCTCCAGGACCAATCTAAAGGAGTTCGTCTCCTCTTGCACCAATCTAGGGGAGTTCGTCCGATCTTGGACCAATGCAATGGAGTTCGTCTCCCCTTGGTCCAATCTAAAGGAGTTCGTTTCCTCTTGGACCAATCTAGGGGAGTTCGTCCCCCATGAACCAATCTAGGGGAGTTCGTCCCTCTAGGGCGAACCTAAAAGAGTTCGTCTCCCATTCGACCAATCTAAGGGAGTTCGTCTCCTCTAGGACCAATGTAAAGGAGTTCATCTCCTCTTGGTCCAATCTAAAGGAGTTTGTCTCCTCTTGGTCCACTCTAAAGGAGTTCGTCTCCTCTTGGACCATTCAAAGGTAGTTCGTCTCCTCTTGGACCAATGTAAAGGTGCTTGTCTCCTCGTCGTCCAATCTAAAGGAGTTGTCTCCTCTTGGACCAATCTAGGGTGTCCGTCCATCTTGGACGAATCTAAAAGAGTTCGTCCCCCTTTGGACCAATCTAAGGGAGTTCATCTCCTCTTGGTCCAACCTAAGGGAGTTCGTCCCCTCTTGGACCAATCTAAAGGAGTTCGTCTCCATTTGGACCAATTTAGGGGAGTTCGTCTGATCTTGGACCAATGTAATGGAGTTTGTCTCCTCTTGGTCTAATCTAAAGGAGTTCGTCTCCTCTTGGACCAATCTGGGGGATTTCGTCCCTCTTAGGCGAATCTAAAGGTGTAGCTCCCCTTGGACCATTCAAAGCGAGTTCGTCTCCTCTTGGATCAATGTAAAGGAGTTCATCTCCTCTTGGTCCAATCTAAGGGAGTTCGTCCCCTGTTGGACCAATCTAAAGGAGTTTGTCTCCTCTTAGACCAATCTTGGGGAGTTGGTCCCTCTTGGGCGAATCTAAAGCAGTTCGTCTCCCCTTGGACCAATCTCAGGGAGTTCGTCTCCTGTTAGACCAATCTAAAGGAGTTCCTCTCCTCTTGGTCCAATCTAAGGGAGTTCGTACCCTTTTGGACCAATCTAAAGGAGTTCGTCTCCTTTTGGACCAATCTAGGGAATTTGGTCCCTCTTAGGCGAATCTAAAGGAGTTCGTCCCCTCTTGGACCAATCTAAAGGAGTTCGTCTCCTGTTGTACCAATCTTGGGGAGTTCGTCCCTATTGAGCGATTTTAAAGGAGTTCGTCTCCTCTTGGACCAATCTAAAGGAGTTCGTCTCCTCTTAGACCGATGTAAAGGAGTTCGTCTCCTCTAGGTCCAATCTGAAGCAGTTCGTCCCCTCTTGGACCAATCTAAAGGAGTTCGTCTCCTCTTGGACCAATGTAAAGGTGTTTGTCTCCTCATCGTCCAATCTAAAGGAGTTCGTCTCCTGTTGGACCAATCTTGGGGAGTTCGTCTCTCTTGGACGAATCTAAAGGAGTTCGTCTCCCCTTGGACCAATCTTAGGGAGTTCGTCTCCTCATGGACCAATGTAAAGGTGTTCCTCTCCTCTTAGTCCAATCTAAGGGAGCCCGTCCCCTCTTGGACCAATCTAAGGGAGTCTTGAATTCTTGGACCACTCTAAAGGAGTTTTTATCCTCTTGGACAAATCTAGGGGAGTTTGTCCCTCTTGGGCGATTCCAAAAGTGTTCGTCTAATCTTGGACCAATCTAAGGGAGTTCGTCTCCTCTTGGACCAATGTAAGGGAGTTCGTCTGATCTTGGACCAATGTAATGGAGTTCGTCTCCTCTTGGTCTAATCTAAAGGAGTTCGTCTCCTCTTGGACCAATGTAATGGGGATCGTCTCCTCTTGGTCCAATCTAAGGGAGTTCGTCCCCTCCTAGACCAATCTAAAGGAGTTCGTCTCCTTTTGGACCAAAGTAATGGAGTTCGTCTCCTCTTGGCCTAATCAAAACGAGTTCGTCTCTTCTTGGACCAATCTAGGGGAGTTCGTCCCTTTTAGGCGAATCTAAAGGAGTTCGTCTCCTCTTGGATCAATGTAAAGGTGTTTGTCTCCTCGTGGTCCAATCTGAAGGAGTTTGTCTTCTCTTGGACCAATAATGGGGAATTTGTCCCTCTTTGGCGAATCTAAAGGAGTTCGTGTCCTCTTGGACCAATCTAAAGGAGTTCCTCTCCTCTTGGTACAATCTAAAGGAGTTCGTCTCCTCTTGGACCAATCTAAGGGAGTTCGTCCCCTCTTGGACCAATGTAAAGGAGTTTGTCCCCTCTTAGTCCAATCTGAAGGAGTTGGTCCCCTCTTGCACCAATCCAAAGGAGTTCTTCTCCTCTTGGACCAATCTAGTGGAGTTCGTCCATCTTGGCCGAATCTAAAGGCGTTCGTCTCCTCTTGGTCCAAACTAAGGGAGTTCGACTCCTCTTAAACCAATGTAAAAGAGTTATTCTCCTCTTGGTCGAATCTAAAGGAGTTGGTCTCCTCTTGGACCAATCTTGAGGACTTCATCTCCTCTTGGACCAATCTAAGGGAGTTCGTGTCCTCTTGGACCAATGTAAAGGAGATCATCTCCTCTTGGTCCAATCTAAGGGAGTTCGTCCCCTCTTGGACCAATCTAAAGGAGTTCGTCTCCATTTGGACCAATCTAGGGGAGTTCGTCCGATCTTGGACCAATGTAATAGAGTTCGTCTCCTCTTGGTCTAATCTAAAGGAGTTCGTCTCCTCTTGGACCAATCTAGGGGAGTTCTCCCTCTTAAGCGAATCTAAAGGAGTTCGTCTCCTCTTGGGCCATTCAAAGGGAGTTCGTCTCTTCTTGGACCAATGTAAAGGTGTTTGTCTCCTCGTGGTCGAATCTGAAGGAGTTTGTCTACCCATGGACCAATCTTGAGGACTTTGTCTCCTCTTGGACCAATCTAAGGGAGTTCGTGTCCTCTTGGACCAATGTAAAGGAGATCATCTCCTCTTGGTCCAATCTAAGGGAGTTCGTCCCCTCTTGGACCAATCTAAAGGAGTTCGTCTCCATTTGGACCAATCTAGGGGAGTTCGTCCAATCTTGGACCAGTGTAATGGAGTTCGTCTCCTCTTGGTCTAATCTAAAGGAGTTCGTCTCCCCTTGGACCAATCTAGGGGAGTTCTCCCCCTTAAGCGAATCTAAAGGAGTTCGTCTCCTCTTGGACCATTGAAAGGGAGTTCGTCTCTTCTTGGACCAATGTAAAGGAGTTCATCTCCTCTTGGACCAATCTTAGGGGGTTCGTCTCCTCTTATACCAATGTAAAGGAGTTCGTCACCTCATGGTCCAATCTAAGAGAGTTCGTCCCCTCTTGGACCAATTTAAAAGTGTTCGACTCCTCTTGGACAAATCTAGGTAGTACGTCCCTCTTGGGCGAATCTGAGGGAGTTCGTCTAATCTTGGACCAATCTAAGGGAGTTCGTCTCGTCTTAGACCAACAATGTACTGCAGTTTGTCTCTTCTTGGTCCAATCTAAAGGAGTTCGACTCCACTTGGACCAATCTAGGGGAGTTCATCCCTCTTGGGAGAATCTAAAGGAGTTCGTCGCCTCTTGGACCAATCTAATGGAGTTCATCTCCTCTTGGTCCAATTAAAGGAGTTCGTCTCCACTTTGACGAATCTAGGGGAGTTCATCCCTCTTAGGTGAATCTAAAAGAGTTCGTCTCCTCTTGGACCATTCAAAGGGAGTTCGTCTCCTCTTGGACCAACGTAAAGGTGTTTGTCTCCTCGTGGTCCAATCTAAAGGAGTTCGTCTCGTCTTGGATCAATCTAAGGTGACCGTCCGTCTTGGGCGAATCTAATGGAGTTCGTCTCCTCTTGGGCGAATCTAAAGGAGTTTGTCTCCTCTTAGACCAATCTAGGGGTGTTCGTCCCTCTTGGGCGAATCTAAAGGCGTTCGTCTAGTCTTGGTCCAAAAAAGGGGAGTTCGTCTCCTCTTGGACCAATGTAAAGGAGTTATTCTCCTCTTGGTCGAATCTAAAGGAGTTTGTCTCCTCTTGGACCAATCTTAGGGTGTTCAACCCTCTTGGGCGAATCTAAAGGAGTTCGTGTCCTCTTGGACCAATCTAAAGGAGTTCCTCTCCTCTTGATCCAATCTAAAGGAGTTCGTCTCCACTTGGACCAATCTAGGGGAGTTCATCCCTCTTGGGAGAATCTAAAGGAGTTCGTCGCCTCTTGGACCAATCTAATGGAGTTCATCTCCTCTTGGTCCAATTAAAGGAGTTCGTCTCCACTTGGACGAATCTAGGGGAGTTCATCCCTCTTAGGTGAATCTAAAAGAGTTCGTCTCCTCTTGGACCATTCAAAGTGAGTTCGTCTCCTCTTGGACCAACGTAAAGGTGTTTGTCTCCTCGTGGTCCAATCTAAAGTAGTTCGTCTCGTCTTGGATCAATCTAAGGTGACCGTCCATCTTGGGCGAATCTAAGGGAGTTCGTCTCCTCTTGGGCGAATCTAAAGGAGTTCGTCACCTCATGGTCCAATCTAAGAGAGTTCGTCCCCTCTTGGACCAATTTAAAAGAGTTCGACTCCTCTTGGACCAATCTAGGTAGTACGTCCCTCTTGGGCGAATCTGAGGGAGTTCGTCTAATCTTGGACCAATCTGAGGGAGTTCGTCTCGTCTTAGACCAACAATGTACTGGAGTTTGTCTCTTCTTGGTCCAATCTAAAGGAGTTCGACTCCACTTGGACCAATCTAGGGAAGTTCATCCCTCTTGGGAGAATCTAAAGGAGTTCATCGCCTCTTGGACCAATCTAATGGAGTTCATCTCCTCTTGGTCCAATTAAAGGAGTTCGTCTCCACTTGGACGAATCTAGGGGAGTTCATCCCTCTTAGGTGAATCTAAAAGAGTTCGTCTCCTCTTGGACCATTCAAAGGGAGTTCGTCTCCTCTTGGACCAACGTAAAGGTGTTTGTCTCCTCGTGGTCCAATCTAAAGGAGTTCGTCTCGTCTTGGATCAATCTAAGGTGACCGTCCATCTTGGGCGAATCTAATGGAGTTCGTCTCCTCTTGGGCGAATCTAAAGGAGTTCGTCTCCTCTTAGACCAATCTAGGGGTGTTCGTCCCTCTTAGGCGAATCTAAAGGCGTTCGTCTAGTCTTGGTCCAAAAAAGGGGAGTTCGTCTCCTCTTGGACCAATGTAAAGGAGTTATTCTCCTCTTGGTCGAATCTAAAGGAGTTTGTCTCCTCTTGGACCAATCTTAGGGTGTTCAACCCTCTTGGGCGAATCTAAAGGAGTTCGTGTCCTCTTGGACCAATCTAAAGGAGTTCCTCTCCTCTTGATCCAATCTAAAGGAGTTCGTCTCCACTTGGACCAATCTAGGGGAGTTCATCCCTCTTGGGAGAATCTAAAGGAGTTCGTCGCCTCTTGGACCAATCTAATGGAGTTCATCTCCTCTTGGTCCAATTAAAGGAGTTCGTCTCCACTTGGACGAATCTAGGGGAGTTCATCCCTCTTAGGTGAATCTAAAAGAGTTCGTCTCCTCTTGGACCATTCAAAAGGAGTTCGTCTCCTCTTGGACCAACGTAAAGGTGTTTGTCTCCTCGTGGTCCAATCTAAAGGAGTTCGTCTCGTCTTGGATCAATCTAAGGTGACCGTCCATCTTGGGCGAATCTAATGGAGTTCGTCTCCTCTTGGGCGAATCTAAAGGAGTTCGTCTCCTCTTAGACCAATCTAGGGGTGTTCGTCCCTCTTGGGTGAATCTAAAGGCGTTCGTCTAGTCTTGGTCCAAAAAAAGGGAGTTCGTCTCCTCTTGGACCAATGTAAAGGAGTTATTCTCCTCTTGGTCGAATCTAAAGGAGTTTGTCTCCTCTTGGACCAATCTTAGGGTGTTCAACCCTCTTGGGCGAATCTAAAAGAGTTCGTCTCCCCTTGGACCAATCTAAGAGAGTTCGTCTCCTCTTGGTCCAATCTGAAGGAGTTCGTCCATTCTTGGACCAATCTAAAGGAGTTCGTCTCCTCTTGGTCCAATCACAGGGAGTTCGTCACTTCTTGAACCAACTAAAGGAGTTCGTCTACTCCTGGACCAATCTAGGGGAGTTCGTTCCTCTTAGGCGAATCCAAAGGTGTTCGTCTTCTCTTGGACCATTCAAAGGGAGTTCGTCTCCACTTGGACCAATCTTGGGGAGTTCGTCCCTCTTGCGCGAATCTAAAGGAATTCGTCACTCCTTGGACCAATCTAAGGGAGTTCGTGTCCTCTTGGATCAATGTAAAGGAGTTCATATCCTCGTGGTCCAATCTAAGGGAGTTCGTGCCCTCTTGGACCAATCTAAAGGAGTTCGTCTCTATTTGGACCAATCTAGGAAATTTGGTCCCTCTTCGGCGAATCTAAAGGAGTTCGTCCCCTCTTGGACCAATCTAAAGTAGTTCGTCTCCTCTTGGACTAATCTTGGGGAGTTTGTCCCTATTGGGCCAATCTAAAGGAGTTCGTCTCCCCTTGGACCAATCTAAGGGAGTTCGTCTCCACTTGGACCAATGTAAAGGAGTTCATCTCCTCTTGGTCCAATCTAAGGGAGTTCGTCCCCTCTTGGACCAATCTAAAGGAGTTCGTCTCCACTTGGACCAATCTAGGGGAGTTCGTCTGATATTGGACCAATGTAATGGAGTTCGTCTCCTCTTGGTCAAATCTAAAGGAGTTTGTCTCCTCTTGGACCAATCTAGGGGAGTTCGTCCCACTTAGGCGCATCTAAAGGAGTTCGTCTCCCCTTGGACCATTGAAAGGGAGTTCGTCTCCTCTTGGACCAATCTAGGGTGTTCGTTCATCTTCGGCGAATCTAAGGAGTTCGTCCCCTCTTAGACTAATCTATGGGAGTTCGTATCCACTTCGACCAATCTAGGGGTGTTCGACAAATCTAAGGGAGTTCATCCCCTCTTGGACCAATCTAGGGAGTTTGTCCCTCTTTGGCGAATCCAAAGGAGTTCCTCTAATCTTGGACAAATCTAAGGGAGTTCATCCCCTCTTGGACCAATCTAGGGAGTTTGTCCCTCTTTGGCGAATCCAAAGGAGTTCCTCTAATCTTGGACCAATCTAAGGGAGTTCGTCTCCTCTTTGACCAATGTACAGGAGTTCGTCTCCTCGTGGTCGAATCCAAAGGAATTGGTCTCCTCTTGGACCAATCTTGGGGAGATCGTCCCTCTTGGGCGAATCTAAAGGAGTTCGTCTACTCTTGGATCAATATAAGGGAGTTCGTCTCCTCCTGGACCAATGTAAAGGAGTTCGTCTCCTCTTGGTCCTATATGAAGGAGTTCGTCCCCTCTTGGACCAATCTAAAGGCGTTCATCTCCTCTTAGACCAATCTAGGGGAGCTGGTCCCCCATGGGCGAATCCAAAAGAGTTCGTCTCCACACGGACCAATCTAAGGAAGTTTGTCTCTTCTTGAACCAATGTAAAGGAGTTCGTGTCCTCTTGGTCCAATCTAAAGGAGTTCGTCTCCTCTTTGTCCAATCTAAGGGAGTTCGTCCCCTCTTGGACCCATCTAAAGAAGTTCGTCTCCTCTTGCACCAACTAGGGAGTTTGTCCCTCTTTGGCAAATCCAGAGGAGTTCGTCTAATCTTGGACCAATCTAAGGTAGTTCGTCTCCTTATGGACCAATGTACAGGAGTTCGTCTCCTCTTGGTCGAATCTAAAGGAATTGGTCTCCTCTTCGACCAATCTTGGGGAGATCGTCCCTCTTGGGCGAATCTAAAGGAGTTCGTCTCCTCTTGGACCAATCTAAGAGAGTTCGTCTCCTCTTGGACGAATGTGAAGGAGTTTGTCTCCTCTTGGTCCGATCTGAAGGAGTTCGTCCCCTTTTGGACCAATCTAAAGGCGTTCGTCTCCTCTTGGACCAATCTAGGGGAGTTCATCTCCTCTTGGTCGAATGTAAAGAAGTCGGTCTCCTGTTGATCCAATCTAAAGGTGTTCGTCTCCACATGGACCAATCTAGGAGAGTTCGTCCCTCTTGGACCAATCTAGGGGAGTTCGTCTCCTCTTGGACCAATCTAGGGGAGTTTGTCCCTCTTGGGCGAATCCAATGGAGTTCGTCTCCTCTTGGACCAATCTAAGGGAGTTCGTCTCCTCTTGGACCAATGTAAAGGAGTTCGTCTCCTCTTGGTTTCATCAAAAGGAGTTCGTCTCCTCTTGGTCCAATCTAAGGGAGTCTTCAAATCTTGGAACAATCTAAAGGAGTTCGTATCCTCTTGGACCAATCTAGGGGAGTTTGTCCCTCTTGGGCGAATCCAAAAGAGTCCGTCTAATCTTGGACCAATCTAAGGGAGTTCGCCTCCTCTTGGACCAATGTAAGGGAGCTCGTCTGATCTTGGACATATGTAATGGAGTTCGTCTCCTCTTGGTCTAATCTAAAGGAGTTCGTCTCCTCTTGGACCAATCTAGGGGAGTTCGTCCCTGTTAGCCGAATCTAAAGGTGTTCGTCTCCCCTTGGACGAATCAAAGGGAGTTCGTCTCCTCTTGGACCAATCTAGGGTGTTCGTCCATCTTGCGCGAATCTAAAGGAGTCCGTCTCCTCTTGGACCAATCTAAGGGAGTTCGTCTCCGCTACGACCAATCTAGGGGTGTGCGTACCTCTTGGGAGAATCTAAAGGAGTTCGTCTCCTCTTGGTCCAATGTAAGGGAGTTCATCTCCTCTTGGACCAATGTACAGGAGTTCGTCTCCTCTTCGTCGAATCTAAAGGAATTGGTCTCCTCTTGGACCAATCTTGGGAAGATCGTCCCTCTTGGGCGAATCTAAAGGAGTTCGTCTCCTCTTGGGCCAATCTGGGGGAGTTCATCACCTCTGGGACCAATGTAAAGGTGTTCGTCTCCTCTTGGTCCTATCTCAAGGAGTTCGTCCCGTCTTGGACCAATCTAAAGGCGTTCGTCTCCTCTTGGACCAATCTTGGGGAGATCGTCCCTCTTGGGCGAATCTAAAGGACTTCGTCTCCTCTTGGACCAATCTAAGGGAGTTCGTCACCTCTTGGACCAATGTAAAGGTGTTCGTCTCTTCTTGGTCCTATCTGAAGGAGTTCGTCCCCTCTTGGACCAATCTAAAGGCGTTCGTCTCCACTTGGACCAATCTAGGGGAGCTGGTCCCCCTTGGGCGAATCCAAAGGAGTTCGTCTCCACTTGGACCAATCTAAGGGAGTTTGTCTCTTCTTGGACCAATGTAAAGGTGTTCATGTCGTCTTGGTCCAATCTAAAGGAGTTCATCTCCTCTTTGTCCAATCTAAGGAAGTTCATCCCCTCTTGGACCAATCTAAAGGAGTTCGTCTCCTCTTGGACCAATCTAGGGAGTTTGTCCCTCTTTGGCGAATCCAAAGCAGTTCATTTAATCTTGGACCAATCTAAGGGAGTTCGTCTCCTCTTGGACCAATGTACAGGAGTTCGTCTCCTCGTGGTCGAATCTAAAGGAATTGGTCTCCTCTTGGACCAATATTGGGGAGATCGTCCCTCTTGGGCGAATCTAAAGGACTTCGTCTCCTCTTGGACCAATCAAAGGGAGTTCGTCACCTCTTGGACCAATGTAAAGGTGTTCGTCTCTTCTTGGTCCTATCTGAAGGAGTTCGTCCCCTCTTGGACCAATCTAAAGGCGTTCGTCTCCTCTTGGACCAATCTAGGGGAGCTGGTCCCCCTTGGGCGAATCCAAAGGAGTTCGTCTCCACTTGGACCAATCTAAGGGAGTTTGTCTCTTCTTGGACCAATGTAAAGGTGTTCGTGTCGTCTTGGTCCAATCTAAAGGAGTTCATCTCCTCTTTGTCCAATCTAAGGAAGTTCATCCCCTCTTGGACCAATCTAAAGGAGTTCGTCTCCTCTTGGACCAATCTAGGGAGTTTGTCCCTCTTTGGCGAATCCAAAGCAGTTCATTTAATCTTGGACCAATCTAAGGGAGTTCGTCTCCTCTTGGACCAATGTACAGGAGTTCGTCTCCTCGTGGTCGAATCTAAAGGAATTGGTCTCCTCTTGGACCAATATTAGGGAGATCGTCCCTCTTGGGCGAATCTAAACGAGTTCGTCTCCTCTTGGACCAATCTAAGGGAGTTCGTCTCCTCTTGGACCAATGTAAAGGAGTTCGTCCCCTCTTGGTCCTATCTGAAGGAGTTCGTCTCATCTTTGTCCAATCTAAGGGAGTTCGTCCCCTCTTGGACCAATCTAAAGTTGTTCGTCACCTCTTGGACCAATCTAGGGAGTTTGTCCCTCTTTGGCGAATCCAAAGCAGTTCCTCTAATCTTGGACCAATCTAAGGGAGTGCGTCTCCTCTTTGACCAATGTACATGAGTTCGTCTCCTCGTGGTCGAATCTAAAGGAATTGGTCTCCTTTTGGACCAATCTTGGGGAGATCGCCCCTCTTGGGCGAATCTAAAGGAGTTCGTCTACTCTTGGACCAATATAAGGGAGTTCGTCTCCTATTGGACCAATGTAAAGGAGTTCGTCTCCTCTTGGTCCTATCTGAAGGAGTTCGTCCCCTCATGGACCAATCTAAAGGCGTTCGTCTCCTCTTGGACCAATCTAGGGGAGCTGGTCCCCCATGGGCGAATCCAAAAGAGTTCGTCTCCACACGGACCAATCTAAGGGAGTTTGTCTCTTCTTGGACCAATGTAAAGGAGTTCGTGTCCTCTTGGACCAATCTAAGGGAGTTCGTCTCCTCTTGGACGAATGTGAAGGAGTTCGTCTCCTATTGGTCCGATCTGAAGGAGTTCGTCCCCTTTTCGACCAATCTAAAGGTGTTCGTCTCCTCTTGGACGAATCTATGGGTGTTCGTCTCCTCTTGGACGAATGTAAAGAAGTGGGTCTCCTGTTGGTCCAATCTAAAGGTGTTCGTCTCCACATGGACCAATCTAGGGGAGTTCGTCCCTCTTGGACCAATCTAGGGAAGTTCGTCTCCTCTTGGACTAATCTGGGGGAGTTTGTCCCTCTTGGGCGAATCCAATGGAGTTCGTCTCCTCTTGGACCAATCTAAGGGAGTTCGTCTCCTCTTGGACCAATGTCAAGGAGTTCGTCTCCTCTTGGTTTAATCTAAAGGAGTTCGTCTCCTCTTGGTCCAATCTAAGGGAGTCTTCAAATCTTGGACCAATCTAAAGGAGTTCATATCCTCTTGGACCAATCTAGGGGAGTTTCTCCCTCTTGGGCGAATCCAAAAGAGTCCGTCAAATCTTGGACCAATCTAAGGGAGTTCGTCTCCTCTTGGACCAATCTAGGGTGTTCGTTCATCTTCGGCGAATCTAAGGAGTTCGTCTCCTCTTAGACCAATCTAAGGGAGTTCGTATCCACTTCGACCAATCTAGGGGTGTTCGACGAATCTATGTGAGTTCATCCCCTCTTGGACCAATCTAGGGAGTTTGTCCCTCTTTGGCGAATCCAAAGCAGTTCCTCTAATTTTGGACCAATCTAACGGAGTTCGTTTCCTCTTTGACCAATGTACAGGAGTTCGTCTCCTCGTGGTCGAATCTAAAGGAATTGGTCTCCTCTTGGACCAATCTTGGGGAGATCGTCCCTCTTGGGCGAATCTAAAGGAGTTCGTCTCCTCTTGGACCAATCTAAGAGAGTTCGTCTCCTCTTGGACCAATGTAAAGGAGTTCGTCTCCTCTTGTTCCTATCTGATGGAGTTCGTCCCCTCTTGGACCAATCTAAGGCATTCGTCTCCTCTTGGACCAATCTAGGGGAGCTGGTCCCCCATGGGCGAATCCAAAAGAGTTCGTCTCCACACGGACCAATTTAAGGGAGCTTGTCTCTTCTTGGACCAATGAAAGGTGTTCGTGTCCACTTGGTCCAATCTAAAGGAGTTCGTCTCCTCTTTGTCAAATCTATGGGAGTTCGTCCCCTCTTGGACCAATCTAACGAAGTTCGTCTCCTCTTGGACCAATCTAGGGAGTTTGTCCCTCTTTGGCGAATCCAAAGGAGTTCGTCTAATCTTGGACCAATCTAAGGGAGTACGTATCCTCTTGGACCAATGTACAGGAGTTCGTCTCCTCTTGGTCGAATCCAAAGAATTGGTCTCCTCTTGGACCAATCTTGGGGAGATCGTCCCTCTTGGCCGAATCTAAAGGAGTTCGTCTCCTCTTGGACCAATCTAAGGGAGTTCGTCTCCTCTTGGACCAATGTGAAGGAGTTAGTCTCCTCTTGGTCCGATCTGAAGGAGTTCGTCCGCTTTTGGACCAATCTAAAGGCGTTCGTCTCCTCTTGGACCAATCTAGGGGAGTTTGTTCCTCTTGGGCGAATCCAAAGGAGTTCGTCTAATCTTGGACCAATCTAAGGGAGTTCGTCTCCTCTTGGACGAATGTAAAGGAGTCGGTCTCCTGTTGGTCCAATCGAAAGGTGTTCGTCTCTACATGTACCAATCTAGGGGAGTTCGTCCCCTCTTGGACCAATCTAAAGGCGTTCATCTCCTCTTGGACCAATCTAGGGGAGCTGGTCCCCCATGGGCGAATCCAAAAGAGTTCGTCTCCACACGGACCAATCTAAGGGAGTTTGTCTCTTCTTTGACCAATGTAAAGGAGTTCGTGTCCTCTTGGTCCAATCTAAAGGAGTTCGTCTCCTCATTGTCCAATCTAAGGGAGTTCGTCCCCTTTTGGACCCATCTAAAGAAGTTCATCTCCTCTTGGACCAACTAGGGAGTTTGTCCCTCTTTGGCGAATCCAGAGGAGTTCGTCTAATCTTGGACCAATCTAAGGTAGTTCGTCTCCTCATGGACCAATGTACGGGAGTTCGTCTCCTCTTGGTCGAATCTAAAGGAATTGGTTTCCTCTTGGACCAATCTTGGGGAGATCGTCCCTCTTGGGCGAATCTAAAGGAGTTCGTCTCCTCTTGGACCAATCTAAGGGAGTTCATCTCCTCTTGGACGAATGTGAAGGAGTTTGTCTCCTCTTGGTCCGATCTGAAGGAGTTCGTCCCCTTTTGGACCAATCTAAAGGCGTTCGTCTCCTCTTGGACCAATCTAGGGGAGTTTGTCCCCTCTTGGTCGAATGTAAAGAAGTCGGTCTCCTGTTGGTCCAATCTAAAGGTGTTCATCTCCACATGGACCAATCTAGGGGAGTTCGTCCCTCTTGGACCAATCTAGGGGAGTTCGTCTCCTCTTGGACCAATCTAGGGGAGTTTGTCCCTCTTGGGCGAATCCAATGGAGTTCGTCTCCTCTTGGACCAATCTAAGGGAGTTCGTCTCCTCTTGGACCAATGTAAAGGAGTTCGTCTCATCTTGGTTTAATCTAAAGGAGTTCGACTCCTCTTGGTCCAATCTAAGGGAGTCTTCAATTCTTGGAACAATCTAAAGGAGTTCGTATCCTCTTGGACCAATCTAGGGGAGTTTGTCCCTCTTGGGCGAATCCAAAATAGTCCGTCTAATCTTGGACCAATCTAAGGGAGTTCGTCTCCTCTTGGACCAATGTAAGGGAGTTCGTCTGATCTTGGACCAATGTAATGGAGTTCGTCTCCTCTTGGTCTAATCTAAAGGAGTTCGTCTCCTCTTGGACCAATCTAGGGGTGTTCGTCCCTGTTAGCCGAGTCTAAAGGTGTTCGTCTCCCCTTGGACCATTCAAGGGCAGTTCGTCTCCTCTTGGGCCAATCTAGGGTGTTCGTCCATCTTGCGCGAATCTAAAGGAGTCCGTCTCCTCTTGGACCAATCTAAGGGAGTTCGTCTCCACTTCGACCAATCTAGGGGTATGCGTACCTCTTGGGAGAATGTAAAGGAGTTCGTCTCCTCTTGGTCCAATGTAAGGGAGTTCGTCTCCTCTTGGACCAATGTACAGGAGTTCGTCTCCTCTTGGTCGAATCTAAAGGAATTGGTCTCCTCTTGGACCAATCTTGGGGAGATCGTCCCTCTTGGGCGAATCTAAAGGAGTTCGTCTCCTCTTGGACCAATCTGAGGGAGTTCGTCACCTCTTGGACCAATGTAAAGGTGTTCGTCTCCTCTTGGTCCTATCTCAAGGAGTTCGTCCCCTCTTGGACCAATCTAAAGGCATTCGTCTCCTCTTGGACCAATCTAGGGGAGCTGGTCCCCCTTGGGCGAATCCAAAGGAGTTCGTCTCCACTTGGACCAATCTAAGGGAGTTTGTCTCTTCTTGGACCAATGTAAAGGTGTTCGTGTCATCTTGGTCCAATCAAAAGGAGTTCATCTCCTCTTTGTCCAATCTAAGGGAGTTCATCCCCTCTTGGACCAATCTAAAGGAGTTCGTCTCCTCTTGGACCAATCTAGGGAGTTTGTCCCTCTTTGGCGACTCCAAAGCAGTTCATTTAATCTTGGACCAATCTAAGGGAGTTCGTCTCCTCTTGGACCAATGTACAGGAGTTCGTCTCCTCGTGGTCGAATCTAAAGGAATTGGTCACCTCTTGGACCAATCTGGGGAGTTTGTCCCTCTTTGGCGAATCCAAAGCAGTTCCTCTAATCTTGGACGAATCTAAGGGAGTTCGTCTCCTCTTTGACCAATGTACAGGAGTTCGTCTCCTCGTGGTCGAATCTAAAGGAATTGGTCTCCTCTTGGACCAATCTTGGGGAGATCGTCCCTCTTGGGCGAATCTAAAGGAGTTCGTCTACTCCTGGACCAATATAAGGGAGTTCGTCTCCTCTTGGACCAATGTAAAGGAGTTCATCTCCTCTTGGTCCTATCTGAAGGAGTTCATCCCCTCTTGGACCAATCTAAAGCCGTTCGTCTCCTCTTGGACCAATCTAGGGGAGCTGGTCCCCCATGGGCGAATCCAAAAGAGTTCGTCTCCACACGGACCAATCTAAGGGAGTTTGTCTCTTCTTGGACCAATGTAAAGGAGTTCGTGTCCT
The DNA here is from genome assembly GCA_030064385.1 of Melaleuca quinquenervia. NCBI lineage: Eukaryota > Viridiplantae > Streptophyta > Magnoliopsida > Myrtales > Myrtaceae > Melaleuca > Melaleuca quinquenervia. Next base: position 73,500 of record JAPVXF010000039.1, read on the forward strand.
CTTGGACCAATCTAAGGGAGTTCGTCTCCTCTTGGACGAATGTGAAGGAGTTCGTCTCCTCTTGGTCCGATCTGAAGGAGTTCGTCCACTTTTGGACCAATCTAAAGGCGTTCGTCTCCTCTTGGACCAATCTAGGGGAGTTCGTCTCCTCTTGGACGAATGTAAAGAAGTGGGTCTCCTGTTGGTCCAATCTAAAGGTGTTCGTCTCCACTTGGACCAATCTATGGGAGTTCGTCCCTCTTGGACCAATCTAGGGAAGTTCGTCTCCTCTTGGACCAATCTGGGGGAGTTTGTCCCTCTTGGGCGAATCCAATGGAGTTCATCTCCTCTTGGACCAATCTAAGGGAGTTCGTCTCCTCTTGCACCAATGTAAAGGAGTTCGTCTCCTCTTGGTTTAATCTAAAGGAGTTCGTCTCCTCTTGGTCCAATCTAAGGGAGTCTTCAAATCTTGGACCAATCTAAAGGAGTTCACATCCTCTTGGACCAATCTAGGGGAGTTTGTCCCTCTTGGGCGAATCCAAAAGAGTCCGTCTAATCTTGGACCAATCTAAGGGAGTTCGTATCCACTTCGACCAATCTAGGGGTGTTCGACGAATCTAAGTGAGTTCATCCCCTCTTGGACCTATCTAGGGAGTTTGTCCCTCTTTGGCGATTCCAAAGCAGTTCCTCTAATCTTGGACCAATCTAAGGGAGTTCGTCTCCTCGTGGTCGAATCTAAAGGAATTGGTCTCCTTTTGGACCAATCTTGGGGAGGTCGTCCCTCTTGGGCGAATCTAAAGGAGTTCGTCTCCTCTTGGACCAATCTAAGGGAGTTCATCTCCTCTTGGACCAACGTAAAGGAGTTCGTCTCCTCTTGTTCCTATCTGATGGAGTTCGTCCCCTCTTGCACCAATCTAAAGGCATTCGTCTCCTCTTGGAACAATGTAGGGGAGCTGGTCCCCCATGGGCGAATCCAAAAGAGTTCGTCTCCACACGGACCAATTTAAGGGAGCGTGTCTCTTCTTGGACCAATGTAAAGGTGTTCGTGTCCTCTTGGTCTAATCCAAAGGAGTTCGTCTCCTCTTTGTCCAATCTAAGGGAGTTCGTCCCCTCTTGGACCAATCTAACGAAGTTCGTCTCCTCTTGGACCAATCTAGGGTGTTCGTTCATCTTGGGCGAATCTAAGGAGTTCGTCTCCTCTTAGACCAATCTAAGGGAGTTCGTATCCACTTCGACCAATCTAGGGGTGTTCGACGAATCTAAGTGAGTTCATCCCCTCTTGGACCTATCTAGGGAGTTTGTCCCTCTTTGGCGATTCCAAAGCAGTTCCTCTAATCTTGGACCAATCTAAGGGAGTTCGTCTCCTCGTGGTCGAATCTAAAGGAATTGGTCTCCTCTTGGACCAATCTTGGGGAGGTCGTCCCTCTTGGGCGAATCTAAAGGAGTTCGTCTCCTCTTGGACCAATCTAAGGGAGTTCGTCTCCTCTTGGACCAACGTAAAGGAGTTCGTCTCCTCTTGTTCCTATCTGATGGAGTTCGTCCCCTCTTGCACCAATCTAAAGGCATTCGTCTCCTCTTGGACCAATGTAGGGGAGCTGGTCCCCCATGGGCGAATCCAAAAGAGTTCGTCTCCACACGGACCAATTTAAGGGAGCGTGTCTCTTCTTGGACCAATGTAAAGGTGTTCGTGTCCTCTTGGTCTAATCCAAAGGAGTTCGTCTCCTCTTTGTCCAATCTAAGGGAGTTCGTCCCCTCTTGGACCAATCTAACGAAGTTCGTCTCCTCTTGGACCAATCTAGGGAGTTTGTCCCTCTTTGGCGACTCCAAAGCAGTTCATTTAATCTTGGACCAATCTAAGGGAGTTCGTCTCCTCTTGGACCAATGTACAGGAGTTCGTCTCCTCGTGGTCGAATCTAAAGGAATTGGTCACCTCTTGGACCAATCTGGGGAGTTTGTCCCTCTTTGGCGAATCCAAAGCAGTTCCTCTAATCTTGGACGAATCTAAGGGAGTTCGTCTCCTCTTTGACCAATGTACAGGAGTTCGTCTCCTCGTGGTCGAATCTAAAGGAATTGGTCTCCTCTTGGACCAATCTTGGGGAGATCGTCCCTCTTGGGCGAATCTAAAGGAGTTCGTCTACTCCTGGACCAATATAAGGGAGTTCGTCTCCTCTTGGACCAATGTAAAGGAGTTCATCTCCTCTTGGTCCTATCTGAAGGAGTTCATCCCCTCTTGGACCAATCTAAAGCCGTTCGTCTCCTCTTGGACCAATCTAGGGGAGCTGGTCCCCCATGGGCGAATCCAAAAGAGTTCGTCTCCACACGGACCAATCTAAGGGAGTTTGTCTCTTCTTGGACCAATGTAAAGGAGTTCGTGTCCTCTTGGACCAATCTAAGGGAGTTCGTCTCCTCTTGGACGAATGTGAAGGAGTTCGTCTCCTCTTGGTCCGATCTGAAGGAGTTCGTCCACTTTTGGACCAATCTAAAGGCGTTCGTCTCCTCTTGGACCAATCTAGGGGAGTTCGTCTCCTCTTGGACGAATGTAAAGAAGTGGGTCTCCTGTTGGTCCAATCTAAAGGTGTTCGTCTCCACTTGGACCAATCTATGGGAGTTCGTCCCTCTTGGACCAATCTAGGGAAGTTCGTCTCCTCTTGGACCAATCTGGGGGAGTTTGTCCCTCTTGGGCGAATCCAATGGAGTTCATCTCCTCTTGGACCAATCTAAGGGAGTTCGTCTCCTCTTGCACCAATGTAAAGGAGTTCGTCTCCTCTTGGTTTAATCTAAAGGAGTTCGTCTCCTCTTGGTCCAATCTAAGGGAGTCTTCAAATCTTGGACCAATCTAAAGGAGTTCACATCCTCTTGGACCAATCTAGGGGAGTTTGTCCCTCTTGGGCGAATCCAAAAGAGTCCGTCTAATCTTGGACCAATCTAAGGGAGTTCGTATCCACTTCGACCAATCTAGGGGTGTTCGACGAATCTAAGTGAGTTCATCCCCTCTTGGACCTATCTAGGGAGTTTGTCCCTCTTTGGCGATTCCAAAGCAGTTCCTCTAATCTTGGACCAATCTAAGGGAGTTCGTCTCCTCGTGGTCGAATCTAAAGGAATTGGTCTCCTCTTGGACCAATCTTGGGGAGGTCGTCCCTCTTGGGCGAATCTAAAGGAGTTCGTCTCCTCTTGGACCAATCTAAGGGAGTTCGTCTCCTCTTGGACCAACGTAAAGGAGTTCGTCTCCTCTTGTTCCTATCTGATGGAGTTCGTCCCCTCTTGCACCAATCTAAAGGCATTCGTCTCCTCTTGGAACAATGTAGGGGAGCTGGTCCCCCATGGGCGAATCCAAAAGAGTTCGTCTCCACACGGACCAATTTAAGGGAGCGTGTCTCTTCTTGGACCAATGTAAAGGTGTTCGTGTCCTCTTGGTCTAATCCAAAGGAGTTCGTCTCCTCTTTGTCCAATCTAAGGGAGTTCGTCCCCTCTTGGACCAATCTAACGAAGTTCGTCTCCTCTTGGACCAATCTAGGGTGTTCGTTCATCTTGGGCGAATCTAAGGAGTTCGTCTCCTCTTAGACCAATCTAAGGGAGTTCGTATCCACTTCGACCAATCTAGGGGTGTTCGACGAATGTAAGTGAGTTCATCCCCTCTTGGACCTATCTAGGGAGTTTGTCCCTCTTTGGCGATTCCAAAGCAGTTCCTCTAATCTTGGACCAATCTAAGGGAGTTCGTCTCCTCGTGGTCGAATCTAAAGGAATTGGTCTCCTCTTGGACCAATCTTGGGGAGGTCGTCCCTCTTGGGCGAATCTAAAGGAGTTCGTCTCCTCTTGGACCAATCTAAGGGAGTTCGTCTCCTCTTGGACCAACGTAAAGGAGTTCGTCTCCTCTTGTTCCTATCTGATGGAGTTCGTCCCCTCTTGCACCAATCTAAAGGCATTCGTCTCCTCTTGGACCAATGTAGGGGAGCTGGTCCCCCATGGGCGAATCCAAAAGAGTTCGTCTCCACACGGACCAATTTAAGGGAGCGTGTCTCTTCTTGGACCAATGTAAAGGTGTTCGTGTCCTCTTGGTCTAATCCAAAGGAGTTCGTCTCCTCTTTGTCCAATCTAAGGGAGTTCGTCCCCTCTTGGACCAATCTAACGAAGTTCGTCTCCTCTTGGACCAATCTAGGGAGTTTGTCCCTCTTTGGCGACTCCAAAGCAGTTCATTTAATCTTGGACCAATCTAAGGGAGTTCGTCTCCTCTTGGACCAATGTACAGGAGTTCGTCTCCTCGTGGTCGAATCTAAAGGAATTGGTCACCTCTTGGACCAATCTGGGGAGTTTGTCCCTCTTTGGCGAATCCAAAGCAGTTCCTCTAATCTTGGACGAATCTAAGGGAGTTCGTCTCCTCTTTGACCAATGTACAGGAGTTCGTCTCCTCGTGGTCGAATCTAAAGGAATTGGTCTCCTCTTGGACCAATCTTGGGGAGATCGTCCCTCTTGGGCGAATCTAAAGGAGTTCGTCTACTCCTGGACCAATATAAGGGAGTTCGTCTCCTCTTGGACCAATGTAAAGGAGTTCATCTCCTCTTGGTCCTATCTGAAGGAGTTCATCCCCTCTTGGACCAATCTAAAGCCGTTCGTCTCCTCTTGGACCAATCTAGGGGAGCTGGTCCCCCATGGGCGAATCCAAAAGAGTTCGTCTCCACACGGACCAATCTAAGGGAGTTTGTCTCTTCTTGGACCAATGTAAAGGAGTTCGTGTCCTCTTGGACCAATCTAAGGGAGTTCGTCTCCTCTTGGACGAATGTGAAGGAGTTCGTCTCCTCTTGGTCCGATCTGAAGGAGTTCGTCCACTTTTGGACCAATCTAAAGGCGTTCGTCTCCTCTTGGACCAATCTAGGGGAGTTCGTCTCCTCTTGGACGAATGTAAAGAAGTGGGTCTCCTGTTGGTCCAATCTAAAGGTGTTCGTCTCCACTTGGACCAATCTATGGGAGTTCGTCCCTCTTGGACCAATCTAGGGAAGTTCGTCTCCTCTTGGACCAATCTGGGGGAGTTTGTCCCTCTTGGGCGAATCCAATGGAGTTCATCTCCTCTTGGACCAATCTAAGGGAGTTCGTCTCCTCTTGCACCAATGTAAAGGAGTTCGTCTCCTCTTGGTTTAATCTAAAGGAGTTCGTCTCCTCTTGGTCCAATCTAAGGGAGTCTTCAAATCTTGGACCAATCTAAAGGAGTTCACATCCTCTTGGACCAATCTAGGGGAGTTTGTCCCTCTTGGGCGAATCCAAAAGAGTCCGTCTAATCTTGGACCAATCTAAGGGAGTTCGTATCCACTTCGACCAATCTAGGGGTGTTCGACGAATCTAAGTGAGTTCATCCCCTCTTGGACCTATCTAGGGAGTTTGTCCCTCTTTGGCGATTCCAAAGCAGTTCCTCTAATCTTGGACCAATCTAAGGGAGTTCGTCTCCTCGTGGTCGAATCTAAAGGAATTGGTCTCCTTTTGGACCAATCTTGGGGAGGTCGTCCCTCTTGGGCGAATCTAAAGGAGTTCGTCTCCTCTTGGACCAATCTAAGGGAGTTCGTCTCCTCTTGGACCAACGTAAAGGAGTTCGTCTCCTCTTGTTCCTATCTGATGGAGTTCGTCCCCTCTTGCACCAATCTAAAGGCATTCGTCTCCTCTTGGACCAATGTAGGGGAGCTGGTCCCCCATGGGCGAATCCAAAAGAGTTCGTCTCCACACGGACCAATTTAAGGGAGCGTGTCTCTTCTTGGACCAATGTAAAGGTGTTCGTGTCCTCTTGGTCTAATCCAAAGGAGTTCGTCTCCTCTTTGTCCAATCTAAGGGAGTTCGTCCCCTCTTGGACCAATCTAACGAAGTTCGTCTCCTCTTGGACCAATCTAGGGAGTTTGTCCCTCTTTGGCGAATCCAAAGGAGTTCGTCTAATCTTGGACCAATCTAAGGGAGTTCGTCTCCTCTTGGACCAATGTACAGGAGTTCGTCTCCTCTTGGTCGAATCCAAAGAATTGGTCTCCTCTTGGACCAATCTTGGGGAGATCGTCCCTCTTGGGCGAATCTAAAGGAGTTCGTCTCCTCTTGGACCAATCTAGGGGAGTTCGTCTCCTCTTGGACCAATGTGAAGGAGTTAGTCTCCTCTTGGTCCGATCTGAAGGAGTTCGTCCCCTTTTGGACTAACCTAAAGGCGTTCGTCTCCTCTTGGACCAATCTAAGGGAGTTTGTCCCTCTTGGGCGAATCCAAAGGAGTTTGTCTAATCTTGGACCAATCTAAGGGAGTTCGTCTCCTCTTGGATCAATGTAAAGGAGTCGGTCTCCTGTTGGTCCAATCTAAAGGTGTTCGTCTCTACATGGACCAATCTAGGGGAGTTCGTCCCTCTTGGACGAATCTAAAGGAGTTCGTCTCCTCTTGGACCAATCTAGGGAGTTCGTCTCCACTACGAACTATCTAGGGGTGTGCGTACCTCTTGGGAGAATCTAAAGGAGTTCGTCTCCTCTTGGTCCAATGTAAGGGAGTTCATCTCCTCTTGGACCAATGTACAGGAGTTCGTCTCCTCTTGGTCGAATCTAAAGGAATTGGTCTCCTCTTGGACCAATCTTGGGGAGATCGTCCCTCTTGGGCGAATCTAAAGGAGTTCGTCTCCTCTTGGACCAATCTGAGGGAGTTCATCACCTCTGGGACCAATGTAAAGGTGTTCGCCTCCTCTTGGTCCTATCTCAAGGAGTTCGTCCCGTCTTGGACCAATCTAAAGGCGTTCGTCTCCTCTTGGACCAATCTTGGGGAGATCGTCCCTCTTGGGCGAATCTAAAGGACTTCGTCTCCTCTTGGACCAATCTAAGGGAGTTCGTCACCTCTTGGACCAATGTAAAGGTGTTCGTCTCCTCTTGGTCCTATCTGAAGGAGTTCATCCCCTCTTGGACCAATCTAAAGGCGTTCGTCTCCTCTTGGACCAATCTAGGGGAGCTGGTCCCCCATGGGCGAATCCAAAAGTGTTCGTCTACACACGGACCAATCTAAGGGAGTTTGTCTCTTCTTGGACCAATGTAAAGGAGTTCGTGTCCTCTTGGACCAATCTAAGGGAGTTCGTCTCCTCTTGGACGAATGTGAAGGAGTTCGTCTCCTCTTGGTCCAATCTGAAGGAGTTCGTCCCCTTATGGACCAATCTAAACTCGTTCGCCTCCTCTTGGACCAATCTAGGGGAGTTCGTCTCCTCTTGGACGAATGTAAAGAAGTCGGTCTCCTGTTGGTCCAATCTAGAGGTGTTCGTCTCCACATGGACCAATCTAGGGGAGTTCGTCCCTCTTGGACTAATCTAGGGGAGTTCGTCTCCTCTTGGACCAATCTAGGGGAGTTTGTCCCTCTCGGGCGAATCCAATGGAGTTCGTCTCCTCTTGGACCAATCTAAGGGAGTTCGTCTCCTCTTGGACCAATGTAAAGGAGTTCGTCTCCTCATGGTTTAATCTATAGGAGTTCGTCTCCTCTTTGTCCATCCTGAGGGAGTCTTCAAATCTTGGACCAATGTAATGGAGTTCGTATCCTCTTGGTCCTATCTGAAGGATTTCGTCCCCTCTTGGACAAATCTAAAGGCGTTCGTCTCCTCTTGGACCAATCTAGGGGAGCTGGTCCCCGTTGCGCGAATCCAAAGGAGTTCGTCTCCACTTGGACCAATCTAAGGGAGTTTGTCTCTTCTTGGACCAATGTAAAGGTGTTCGTGTCGTCTTGGTCCAATTTGAAGGAGTTCATCTCCTCTTTGTCCAATCTAAGGAAGTTCATCCCCTCTTGGACCAATCTAAAGGAGTTCGTCTCCTCTTGGACCAATCTAGGGAGTTTGTCCCTCTTTGGCGAATCCAAAGCAGTTCATTTAATCTTGGACCAATCTAAGGGAGTTCGTCTCCTCTTGGACCAATGTACAGGAGTTCGTCTCCTCGTGGTCGAATCTAAAGGAATTGGTCTCCTCTTGGACCAATATTGGGGAGATCGTCCCTCTTGGGCGAATCTAAACGAGTTCGTCTCCTCTTGGACCAATCTAAGGGAGTTCGACTCCTCTTGGACCAATGTAAAGGAGTTCGTCCCCTCTTGGTCCTATCTGAAGGAGTTCGTCTCATCTTTGTCCAATCTAAGGGAGTTCGTCCCCTCTTGGACCAATCTAAAGTCGTTTGTCACCTCTTGGACCAATCTAGGGAGTTTGTCCCTCTTTGGCGAATCCAAAGCAGTTCCTCTAATCTTGGACCAATCTAAGGGAGTGCGTCTCCTCTTTGACCAATGTACATGAGTTCGTCTCCTCGTGGTCGAATCTAAAGGAATTGGTCTCCTCTTGGACCAATCTTGGGGAGATCGCCCCTCTTGGGCGAATCTAAAGGTGTTCGTCTACTCTTGGACCAATATAAGGGAGTTCGTCTCCTATTGGACCAATGTAAAGGAGTTCGTCTCCTCTTGGTCCTATCTGAAGGAGTTCGTCCCCTCATGGACCAATCTAAAGGCGTTCGTCTCCTCTTGGACCAATCTAGGGGAGCTGGTCCCCCATGGGCGAATCCAAAAGAGTTCGTCTCCACACGGACCAATCTAAGGGAGTTTGTCTCTTCTTGGACCAATGTAAAGGAGTTCGTGTCCTCTTGGACCAATCTAAGGGAGTTCGTCTCCTCTTGGACGAATGTGAAGGAGTTCGTCTCCTATTGGTCCGATCTGAAGGAGTTCGTCCCCTTTTCGACCAATCTAAAGGCGTTCGTCTCCTCTTGGACCAATCTAGGGGTGTTCGTCTCCTCTTGGATGAATGTAAAGAAGTGGGTCTCCTGTTGGTCCAATCTAAAGGTGTTCGTCTCCACATGGACCAATCTAGGGGAGTTCGTCCCTCTTGGACCAATCTAGGGAAGTTCGTCTCCTCTTGGACCAATCTAAGGGAGTTCGTCTCCTCTTGGACCAATGTAAAGGAGTTCGTCTCCTCTTGGTTTAATCTAAAGGAGTTCGTCTCCTCTTGGTCCAATCTAAGGGAGTCTTCAAATCTTGGACCAATCTAAAGGAGTTCATATCCTCTTGGACCAATCTAGGGGAGTTTCTCCCTCTTGGGCGAATCCAAAAGAGTCCGTCTAATCTTGGACCAATCTAAGGGAGTTCGTCTCCTCTTGGACCAATCTAGGGTGTTCGTTCATCTTGGGCCAATCTAAGGAGTTCGTCTCCTCTTAGACCAATCTAAGGGAGTTCGTATCCACTTCGACCAATCTAGGGGTGTTCGACGAATCTATGTGAGTTCATCCCCTCTTGGACCAATCTAGGGAGTTTGTCCCTCTTTGGCGAATCCAAAGCAGTTCCTCTAATCTTGGACCAATCTAACGGAGTTCGTCTCCTCTTTGACCAATGTACAGGAGTTCGTCTCCTCGTGGTCGAATCTAAAGGAATTGGTCTCCTCTTGGACCAATCTTGGTGAGATCGTCCCTCTTGGGCGAATCTAAAGGAGTTCGTCTCCTCTTGGACCAATCTAAGAGAGTTCGTCTCCTCTTGGACCAATGTAAAGGAGTTCGTCACCTCTTGTTCCTATCTGATGGAGTTCGTCCCCTCTTGGACCAATCTAAGGCATTCGTCTCCTCTTGGACCAATCTAGGGGAGCTGGTCCCCCATGGGCGAATCCAAAAGAGTTCGTCTCCACACGGACCAATTTAAGGGAGCTTGTCTCTTCTTGGACCAATGAAAGGTGTTCGTGTCCACTTGGTCCAATCTAAAGGAGTTCGTCTCCTCTTTGTCAAATCTATGGGAGTTCGTCCCCTCTTGGACCAATCTAACGAAGTTCGTCTCCTCTTGGACCAATCTAGGGAGTTTGTCCCTCTTTGGCGAATCCAAAGGAGTTCGTCTAATCTTGGACCAATCTAAGGGAGTACGTCTCCTCTTGGACCAATGTACAGGAGTTCGTCTCCTCTTGGTCGAATCCAAAGAATTGGTCTCCTCTTGGACCAATCTTGGGGAGATCGTCCCTCTTGGGCGAATCTAAAGGTGTTTGTCTCCTCTTGGACCAATCTAAGGGAGTTCGTCTCCTCTTGGACCAATGTGAAGGAGTTAGTCTCCTCTTGGTCCGATCTGAAGGAGTTCGTCCCCTTTTGGACCAATCTAAAGGCGTTCGTCTCCTCTTGGACCAATCTAGGGGAGTTTGTTCCTCTTGGGCGAATCCAAAGGAGTTCGTCTAATCTTGGACCAATCTAAGGGAGTTCGTCTCCTCTTGGACGAATGTAAAGGAGTCGGTCTCCTGTTGGTCCAATCGAAAGGTGTTCGTCTCTACATGTACCAATCTAGGGGAGTTCGTCCCCTCTTGGACCAATCTAAAGGCGTTCATCTCCTCTTGGACCAATCTAGGGGAGCTGGTCCCCCATGGGCGAATCCAAAAGAGTTCGTCTCCACACGGACCAATCTAAGGGAGTTTGTCTCTTCTTTGACCAATGTAAAGGAGTTCGTGTCCTCTTGGTCCAATCTAAAGGAGTTCGTCTCCTCATTGTCCAATCTAAGGGAGTTCGTCCCCTTTTGGACCCATCTAAAGAAGTTCGTCTCCTCTTGGACCAACTAGGGAGTTTGTCCCTCTTTGGCGAATCCAGAGGAGTTCGTCTAATCTTGGACCAATCTAAGGTAGTTCGTCTCCTCATGGACCAATGTACGGGAGTTCGTCTCCTCTTGGTCGAATCTAAAGGAATTGGTTTCCTCTTGGACCAATCTTGGGGAGATCGTCCCTCTTGGGCGAATCTAAAGGAGTTCGTCTCCTCTTGGACCAATCTAAGGGAGTTCATCTCCTCTTGGACGAATGTGAAGGAGTTTGTCTCCTCTTGGTCCGATCTGAAGGAGTTCGTCCCCTTTTGGACCAATCTAAAGGCGTTCGTCTCCTCTTGGACCAATCTAGGGGAGTTTGTCCCCTCTTGGTCGAATGTAAAGAAGTCGGTCTCCTGTTGGTCCAATCTAAAGGTGTTCATCTCACATGGACCAATCTAGGGGAGTTCGTCCCTCTTGGACCAATCTAGGGGAGTTCGTCTCCTCTTGGACCAATCTAGGGGAGTTTGTCCCTCTTGGGCGAATCCAATGGAGTTCGTCTCCTCTTGGACCAATCTAAGGGAGTTCGTCTCCTCTTGGACCAATGTAAAGGAGTTCGTCTCATCTTGGTTTAATCTAAAGGAGTTCGACTCCTCTTGGTCCAATCTAAGGGAGTCTTCAAATCTTGGAACAATCTAAAGGAGTTCGTATCCTCTTGGACCAATCTAGGGGAGTTTGTCCCTCTTGGGCGAATCCAAAATAGTCCGTCTAATCTTGGACCAATCTAAGGGAGTTCGTCTCCTCTTGGACCAATGTAAGGGAGTTCGTCTGATCTTGGACCAATGTAATGGAGTTCGTCTCCTCTTGGTCTAATCTAAAGGAGTTCGTCTCCTCTTGGACCAATCTAGGGATGTTCGTTCCTGTTAGCCGAGTCTAAAGGTGTTCGTCTCCCCTTGGACCATTCAAAGGCAGTTCGTCTCCTCTTGGGCCAATCTAGGGTGTTCGTCCATCTTGCGCGAATCTAAAGGAGTCCGTCTCCTCTTGGACCAATCTAAGGGAGTTCGTCTCCACTTCGACCAATCTAGGGGTGTGCGTACCTCTTGGGAGAATGTAAAGGAGTTCGTCTCCTCTTGGTCCAATGTAAGGGAGTTCGTCTCCTCTTGGACCAATGTACAGGAGTTCGTCTCCTCTTGGTCGAATCTAAAGGAATTAGTCTCCTCTTGGACCAATCTTGGGGAGATCGTCCCTCTTGGGCGAATCTAAAGGAGTTCGTCTCCTCTTGGACCAATCTGAGGGAGTTCGTCACCTCTTGGACCAATGTAAAGGTGTTCGTCTCCTCTTGGTCCTATCTCAAGGAGTTCGTCCCCTCTTGGACCAATCTAAAGGCGTTCGTCTCCTCTTGGACCAATTCTGGGGAGATCGTCCCTCTTGGGTGAATCTAAAGGACTTCGTCTCCTCTTGGACCAATGTAAAGGTGTTCGTCTCTTCTTGGTCCTATCTGAAGGAGTTCGTCCCCTCTTGGACCAATGTAAATGCGTTCGTCTCCTCTTGGACCAATCTAGGGGAGCTGGTCCCCCTTGGGCGAATCCAAAGGAGTTCGTCTCCACTTGGACCAATCTAGGGGAGTTTGTCTCTTCTTGGACCAATGTAAAGGTGTTCGTGTCATCTTGGTCCAATCAAAAGGAGTTCATCTCCTCTTTGTCCAATCTAAGGGAGTTCATCCCCTCTTGGACCAATCTAAAGGAGTTCGTCTCCTCTTGGACCAATCTAAGGGAGTTCGTCTCCACTTCGACCAATCTAGGGGTGTGCGTACCTCTTGGGAGAATGTAAAGGAGTTCGTCTCCTCTTGGTCCAATGTAAGGGAGTTCGTCTCCTCTTGGACCAATGTACAGGAGTTCGTCTCCTCTTGGTCGAATCTAAAGGAATTAGTCTCCTCTTGGACCAATCTTGGGGAGATCGTCCCTCTTGGGCGAATCTAAAGGAGTTCGTCTCCTCTTGGACCAATCTGAGGGAGTTCGTCACCTCTTGGACCAATGTAAAGGTGTTCGTCTCCTCTTGGTCCTATCTCAAGGAGTTCGTCCCCTCTTGGACCAATCTAAAGGCGTTCGTCTCCTCTTGGACCAATTCTGGGGAGATCGTCCCTCTTGGGTGAATCTAAAGGACTTCGTCTCCTCTTGGACCAATGTAAAGGTGTTCGTCTCTTCTTGGTCCTATCTGAAGGAGTTCGTCCCCTCTTGGACCAATGTAAATGCGTTCGTCTCCTCTTGGACCAATCTAGGGGAGCTGGTCCCCCTTGGGCGAATCCAAAGGAGTTCGTCTCCACTTGGACCAATCTAGGGGAGTTTGTCTCTTCTTGGACCAATGTAAAGGTGTTCGTGTCATCTTGGTCCAATCAAAAGGAGTTCATCTCCTCTTTGTCCAATCTAAGGGAGTTCATCCCCTCTTGGACCAATCTAAAGGAGTTCGTCTCCTCTTGGACCAATCTAGGGAGTTTGTCCCTCTTTGGCGACTCCAAAGCAGTTCATTTAATCTTGGACCAATCTAAGGGAGTTCGTCTCCTCTTGGACCAATGTACAGGAGTTCGTCTCCTCGTGGTCGAATCTTAAGGAATTGGTCCCCTCTTGGACCAATCTGTGGAGTTTGTCCCTCTTTGGCGAATCCAAAGCAGTTCCTCTAATCTTGGACGAATCTAAGGGAGTTCGTCTCCTCTTTGACCAATGTACAGGAGTTCGTCTCCTCGTGGTCGAATCTAAAGGAATTGGTCTCCTCTTGGACCAATCTTAGGGAGATCGTCCCTCTTGGGCGAATCTAAAGGAGTTCGTCTACTCCTGGAACAATATAAGGGAGTTCGTCTCCTCTTGGACCAATGTAAAGGTGTTCGTCTCCTCTTGGTCCTATCTGAAGGAGTTCATCCCCTCTTGGACCAATCTAAAGGCGTTCGTCTCCTCTTGGACCAATCTAGGGGAGCTGGTCCCCCATGGGCGAATCCAAAAGAGTTCGTCTCCACACGGACCAATCTAAGGGAGTTTGTCTCTTCTTGGACCAATGTAAAGGAGTTCGTGTCCTCTTGGACCAATCTAAGGGAGTTCTTCTCCTCTTGGACGAATGTGAAGGAGTTCGTCTCCTCTTGGTCCGATCTGAAGGAGTTCGTCCACTTTTGGACCAATCTAAAGGCGTTCGTCTCCTCTTGGACCAATCTAGGGGAGTTCGTCTCCTCTTGGACGAATGTAAAGAAGTGGGTCTCCTGTTGGTCCAATCTAAAGGTGTTCGTCTCCACTTGGACCAATCTAGGGGAGTTCGTCCCTCTTGGACCAATCTAGGGAAGTTCGTCTCCTCTTGGACCAATCTGGGGGAGTTTGTCCCTCTTGGGCGAATCCAATGGAGTTCATCTCCTCTTGGACCAATCTAAGGGAGTTCTTCTCCTCTTGGACCAATGTAAAGGAGTTCGTCTCCTCTTGGTTTAATCTAAAGGAGTTCGTCTCCTCTTGGTCCAATCTAAGGGAGTCTTCAAATCTTGGACAATCTAAAGGAGTTCACATCCTCTTGGACCAATCTAGGGGAGTTTGTCCCTCTTGGGCGAATCCAAAAGAGTCCGTCTAATCTTGGACCAATCTAAGGGAGTTCGTATCCACTTCGACCAATCTAGGGGTGTTCGACGAATCTAAGTGAGTTCATCCCCTCTTGGACCAATCTAGGGAGTTTGTCCCTCTTTGGCGATTCCAAAGCAGTTCCTCTAATCTTGGACCAATCTAAGGGAGTTCGTCTCCTCGTGGTCGAATCTAAAGGAATTGGTCTCCTCTTGGACCAATCTTGGGGAGGTCGTCCCTCTTGGGCGAATCTAAAGGAGTTCGTCTCCTCTTGGACCAATCTTAGGGAGTTCGTCTCCTCTTGGACCAACGTAAAGGAGTTCGTCTCCTCTTGTTCCTATCTGATGGAGTTCGTCCCCTCTTGCACCAATCTAACGGCATTCGTCTCCTCTTGGACCAATGTAGGGGAGCTGGTCCCCCATGGGCGAATCCAAAAGAGTTCATCTCCACACGGACCAATTTAAGGGAGCGTGTCTCTTCTTGGACCAATGTAAAGGTGTTCGTGTCCTCTTGGTCTAATCCAAAGGAGTTCGTCTCCTCTTTGTCCAATCTAAGGGAGTTCGTCCCCTCTTGGACCAATCTAACGAAGTTCGTCTCCTCTTGGACCAATCTAGGGAGTTTGTCCCTCTTTGGCGAATCCAAAGGAGTTCGTCTAATCTTGGACCAATCTAAGGGAGTTCGTCTCCTCTTGGACCAATGTACAGGAGTTCGTCTCCTCTTGGTCGAATCCAAAGAATTGGTCTCCTCTTGGACCAATCTTGGGGAGATCGTCCCTCTTGGGCGAATCTAAAGGAGTTCGTCTCCTCTTGGACCAATCTAGGGGAGTTCGTCTCCTCTTGGACCAATGTGAAGGAGTTAGTCTCCTCTTGGTCCGATCTGAAGGAGTTCGTCCCCTTTTGGACTAACCTAAAGGCGTTCGTCTCCTCTTGGACCAATCGAAGGGAGTTTGTCCCTCTTGGGCGAATCCAAAGGAGTTCGTCTAATCTTGGACCAATCTAAGGGAGTTCGTCTCCTCTTGGATCAATGTAAAGGAGTCGGTCTCCTGTTGGTCCAATCTAAAGGTGTTCGTCTCTACGTGGACCAATCTAGGGGAGTTCGTTCCTCTTGGACCAATCTAAAGGAGTTCGTCTCCTCTTGGACCAATCTAGGGAGTTCGTCTCCACTACGACCAATCTAGGGGTATGCGTACCTCTTGGGAGAATCTAAAGGAGTTCGTCTCCTCTTGGTCCAATGTAAGGGAGTTCATCTCCTCTTGGTCCAATGTACAGGAGTTCGTCTCCTCTTGGTCGAATCTAAAGGAATTGGTCTCCTCTTGGACCAATCTTGGGGAGATCGTCCCTCTTGGGCGAATCTAAAGGAGTTCGTCTCCGCTTGGACCAATCTGAGGGAGTTCATCACCTCTGGGACCAATGTAAAGGTGTTCGTCTCCTCTTGGTCCTATCTCAAGGAGTTCGTCCCGTCTTGGACCAATCTAAAGGAGTTCGTCTCCTCTTGGACCAATCTAGGGAGTTTGTCCCTCTTTGGCGACTCCAAAGCAGTTCATTTAATCTTGGACCAATCTAGGGGAGTTTGTCTCCTCTTGGAACAATCTAGGGGAGTTTGTCCCTCTTGGGCGAATCCAATGGAGTTCGTCTCCTCTTGGACCAATCTAAGGGAGTTCGTCTCCTCTTGGACCAATGTAAAGGAGTTCGTCTCATCTTGGTTTAATCTAAAGGAGTTCGACTCCTCTTGGTCCAATCTAAGGGAGTCTTCAAATCTTGGAACAATCTAAAGGAGTTCGTATCCTCTTGGACCAATCTAGGGGAGTTTGTCCCTCTTGGGCGAATCCAAAATAGTCCGTCTAATCTTGGACCAATCTAAGGGAGTTCGTCTCCTCTTGGACCAATGTAAGGGAGTTCGTCTGATCTTGGACCAATGTAATGGAGTTCGTCTCCTCTGGGTGTAATCTAAAGGAGTTCGTCTCCTCTTGGACCAATCTAGGGGTGTTCGTCCCTGTTAGCCGAGTATAAAGGTGTTCGTCTCCCCTTGGAACATTCAAAGGCAGTTCGTCTCCTCTTGGGCCAATCTAGGGTGTTCGTCCATCTTGCGCGAATCTAAAGGAGTCCGTCTCCTCTTGGACCAATCTAAGGGAGTTCGTCTCCACTTCGACCAATCTAGGGGTGTGCGTACCTCTTGGGAGAATGTAAAGGAGTTCGTCTCCTCTTGGTCCAATATAAGGGAGTTCGTCTCCTCTTGGACCAATGTACAGGAGTTCGTCTCCTCTTGGTCGAATCTAAAGGAATTGGTCTCCTCTTGGACCAATCTTGGGGAGATCGTCCCTCTTGGGCGAATCTAAAGGAGTTCTTCTCCTCTTGGACCAATCTGAGGGAGTTCGTCACCTCTTGGACCAATGTAAAGGTGTTCGTCTCCTCTTGGTCCTATCTCAAGGAGTTCGTCCCCTCTTGGACAAATCTAAAGGCGTTCGTCTCCTCTTGGACCAATCCTGGGGAGATCGTCCCTCTTGGGCGAATCTAAAGGACTTCGTCTCCTCTTGGACCAATGTAAAGGTGTTCGTCTCTTCTTGGTCCTATCTGAAGGAGTTCGTCCCCTCTTGGACCAATGTAAATGCGTTCGTCTCCTCTTGGACCAATCTAGGGGAGCTGGTCCCCCTTGGGCGAATCCAAAGGAGTTCGTCTCCACTTGGACCAATCTAAGGGAGTTTGTCTCTTCTTGGACCAATGTAAAGGTGTTCGTGTCATCTTGGTCCAATCAAAAGGAGTTCATCTCCTCTTTGTCCAATCTAAGGGAGTTCATCCCCTCTTGGACCAATCTAAAGGAGTTCGTCTCCTCTTGGACCAATCTAGGGAGTTTGTCCCTCTTTGGTGACTCAAAGCAGTTCATTTAATCTTGGACCAATCTAAGGGAGTTCGTCTCCTCTTGGACCAATGTACAGGAGTTCGTCTCCTCGTGGTCGAATCTAAAGGAATTGGTCACCTCTTGGACCAATCTGGGGAGTTTGTCCCTCTTTGGCGAATCCAAAGCAGTTCCTCTAATCTTGGACGAATCTAAGGGAGTTCGTCTCCTCTTTGACCAATGTACAAGAGTTCGTCTCCTCGTGGTCGAATCTAAAGGAATTGGTCTCCTCTTGGACCAATCTTGGGGAGATCGTCCCTCTTGGGCGAATCTAAACGAGTTCGTCTACTCTTGGACCAATATAAGGGAGTTCGTCTCCTCTTGGACCAATGTAAAGGAGTTCGTCTCCTCTTGGTCCTATCTGAAGGAGTTCATCCCCTCTTGGACCAATCTAAAGGCGTTCGTCTCCTCTTGGACCAATCTAGGGGAGCTGGTCCCCCATGGGCAAATCCAAAAGAGTTCGTCTCCACACGGACCAATCTAAGGGAGTTTGTCTCTTCTTGGACCAATGTAAAGGAGTTCGTGTCCTCTTGGACCAATCTAAGGGAGTTCGTCTCCTCTTGGACGAATGTGAAGGTGTTCGTCTCCTCTTGGTCCGATCTGAAGGAGTTCATCCACTTTTGGACCAATCTAAAGGCGTTCGTCTCCTCTTGGACCAATCTAGGGGAGTTCGTCTCCTCTTGGACGAATGTAAAGAAGTGGGTCTCCTGTTGGTCCAATCTAAAGGTGTTCGTCTCCACTTGGACCAATCTAGGGGAGTTCGTCCCTCTTGGACCAATCTAGGGAAGTTCGTCTCCTCTTGGACCAATCTGGGGGAGTTTGTACCTCTTGGGCGAATCCAATGGAGTTCATCTCCTCTTGGACCAATCTAAGGGAGTTCGTCTCCTCTTGGACCAATGTAAAGGAGTTCGTCTCCTCTTGGTTTAATCTAAAGGAGTTCGTCTCCTCTTGGTCCAATCTAAGGGAGTCTTCAAATCTTGGACCAATCTAAAGGAGTTCACATCCTCTAGGACCAATCTAGGGGAGTTTGTTCCTCTTGGGCGAATCCAAAAGAGTCTGTCTAATCTTGGACCAATCTAAGGGAGTTCGTATCCACTTCGACCAATCTAGGGGTGTTCGACGAATCTAAGTGAGTTCATCCCCTCTTGGACCAATCTAGGGAGTTTGTCCCTCTTTGGCGATTCCAAAGCAGTTCCTTTAATCTTGGACCAATCTAAAGGAGTTCGTCTCCTCGTGGTCGAATCTAAAGGAATTGGTCTCCTCTTGGACCAATCTTGGCGAGGTCGTCCCTCTTGGGCGAATCTAAAGGAGTTCGTCTCCTCTTGGACCAATCTAAGGGAGTTCGTCTCCTCTTGGACCAACGTAAAGGAGTTCGTCTCCTCTTGTTCCTATCTGATGGAGTTCGTCCCCTCTTGCACCAATCTAAAGGCATTCGTCTCCTCTTGGACCAATGTAGGGGAGCTGGTCCCCTATGGGCGAATCCAAAAGAGTTCGTCTCCACACGGACCAATTTAAGGGAACGTGTCTCTTTTTGGACCAATGTAAAGGTGTTCGTGTCCTCTTGGTCTAATCCAAAGGAGTTCGTCTCCTGTTTGTCCAATCTAAGGGAGTTCGTCCCCTCTTGCACCAATCTAACGAAGTTCGTCTCCTCTTGGACCAATCTAGGGAGTTTGTCCCTCTTTGGCGAATCCAAAGGAGTTCGTCTAATCTTGGACCAATCTAAGGGAGTTCGTCTCCTCATGGACCAATGTACAGGAGTTCGTCTCCTCTTGGTCGAATCCAAAGAATTGGTCTCCTCTTGGACCAATCTTGGGGAGATCGTCCCTCTTGGGCGAATCTAAAGGAGTTCGTCTCCTCTTGGACCAATCTAGGGGAGTTCGTCTCCTCTTGGACCAATGTGAAGGAGTTAGTCTCCTCTTGGTCCGATCTGAAGGAGTTCGTCCCCTTTTGGACTAACCTAAAGGCGTTCATCTCCTCTTGGACCAATCTAAGGGAGTTTGTCCCTCTTGGGCGAATCCAAAGGAGTTCGTCTAATCTTGGACCAATCTAAGGGAGTTCGTCTCCTCTTGGATCAATGTAAAGGAGTCGGTCTCCTGTTGGTCCAATCTAAAGGTGTTCGTCTCTACATGGACCAATCTAGGGGAGTTCGTCCCTCTTGGACGAATCTAAAGGAGTTCGTCTCCTCTTGGACCAATCTAGGGGATTTTGTCCCTCTTGGGCGAATCCAATGGAGTTCGTCTCCTCTTGGACCAATTTAGGGTGTTCGTCCATCTTGCGCGAATCTAAAGGTGTCCGTCTCCTCTTGGACCAATCTAAGGGAGTTCGTCTCCACTTCGACCAATCTAGGGGTGTGCGTCCCTCTTGGGCGAATCTAAACGAGTTCGTCTCCTCTTGGTCTAATCTAAGGTAGTTCGTCTCCTCTTGGACCAATGTACAGGAGTTCGTCTCCTCTTGGTCGAATCTAAAGGAATTGGTCTCCTCTTGGACCAATCTTGGGAAGATCGTCCCTCTTGGGTGAATCTAAAGGAGTTCGTCTCCTCTTTGACCAATTCAAGGGAGTTCGTTTCCTCTTGGACCTATGTAACGGAGTTCGTCTCCTCTTGGTCCTATTTCAAGGAGTTCGGCCCCTCTTGCACCAATCTAAAGGTGTTCGTCTCCTCTTGGACCAATCTAGGGAGTTTGTCCCTCTTTGGCTAATCCAAAGCAGTTCATTTAATCTTGGACCAATCTAAGGGAGTTCGTCTCCTCTTGGACCAATGTACAGGAGTTCGTCTCCTCGTGGTCGAATCTAAAGGAATTGGTCTCCTCTTGGACCAATATTGGGGAGATCGTCCCTCTTGGGCGAATCTAAAGGAGTTCGTCTCCTCTTGGACCAATCTAAGGGAGTTCGTCTCCTCTTGGACCAATGTAAAGGAGTTCGTCCCCTCTTGGTCCTATCTGAAGGAGTTCGTCTCAT
This sequence comes from Melaleuca quinquenervia, assembly GCA_030064385.1. Lineage (NCBI taxonomy): Eukaryota > Viridiplantae > Streptophyta > Magnoliopsida > Myrtales > Myrtaceae > Melaleuca > Melaleuca quinquenervia. The sequence goes on from JAPVXF010000039.1 coordinate 93,397, forward strand.
CTTTGTCCAATCTAAGGGAGTTCGTCCCCTCTTGGACCAATCTAAAGTCGTTCGTCACCTCTTGGACCAATCTAGGGAGTTTGTCCCTCTTTGGCGAATCCAAAGCAGTTCCTCTAATCTTGGACCAATATAAGGGAGTTCGTCTCCTCTTGGACCAATGTAAAGGAGTTCGTCTCCTCTTGGTCCTATCTGAAGGAGTTCATCCCCTCTTGGACCAATCTAAAGGCGTTCGTCTCCTCTTGGACCAATCTAGGGGAGCTGGTCCCAAATGGGCGAATCCAAAAGTGTTCGTCTACACACGGACCAATCTAAGGGAGTTTGTCTCTTCTTGGACCAATGTAAAGGAGTTCGTGTCCTCTTGGACCAATCTAAGGGAGTTCGTCTCCTCTTGGACGAATGTGAAGGAGTTCATCTCCTCTTGGTCCAATCTGAAGGAGTTCGTCCCCTTATGGACCAATCTAAACTCGTTCGCCTCCTCTTGGACCAATCTAGGGGAGTTCGTCTCCTCTTGGACGAATGTAAAGAAGTCGGTCTCCTGTTGGTCCAATCTAGAGGTGTTCGTCTCCACATGGACCAATCTAGGGGAGTTCGTCCCTCTTGGACTAATCTAGGGGAGTTCGTCTCCTCTTGGACCAATCTAGGGGAGTTTGTCCCTCTCGGGCGAATCCAATGGAGTTCGTCTCCTCTTGGACCAATCTAAGGGAGTTCGTCTCCTCTTGGACCAATGTAAAGGAGTTCGTCTCCTCATGGTTTAATCTAAAGGAGTTCGTCTCCTCTTGGTCCATCCTCAGGGAGTCTTCAAATCTTGGACCAATCTAATGGAGTTCGTATCCTCCTGGACCAATCTAGGGGAGTTTCTCCCTCTTGGGCGAATCCAAAAGAGTCCGTCTAATCTTGGACCAATCTAAGGGAGGTCGTCTCCGCTTGGACCAATGTAAAGGAGTTCGTCTGATCTTGGACCAATGTAATGGAGTTCGTCTCCTCTTGGTCTAATCTAAAGGAGTTCGTCTCCTCTTGGACCAATCTAGGGGAGTTCGTCCCTCTTAGGCGAATCTAAAGGTGTTCGTCTCCCCTTGGACCATTCAAAGGCAGTTCGTCTCTTCTTGGACCAATCTGGGGTGTTCGTCTCCACTTCGACCATTCAAAGGCGTTCGTCTCCTCTTGGACCAATCTAGGGGAGCTGGTCCCCCATGGGGGAATCCAAAAGAGTTCGTCTCCACACGGACTAATCTAAGGGAGTTTGTCTCTTCTTGGACCAATGTAAAGGAGTTCGTGTCCTCTTGGACCAATCTAAGGGAGTTCGTCTCCTCTTGGACGAATGTGAAGGAGTTCGTCTCCTCTTGGTCCGATCTGAAGGAGTTCGTCCCCTTTTGGACCAATCTAAACGCGTTTGTCTCCTCTTGGACCAATCTAGGGGAGTTCGTCTCCTCTTGGACGAATGTAAAGAAGTGGGTCTCCTGCTGGTCCAATCTAAAGGTGTTCGTCTCCACATGTACCAATCTAGGGGAGTTCGTCTCCTCTTGGACCAATCTGGGGGAGTTTGACCCTCTTGGGCGAATCCAATGGAGTTCGTCTCCTCTTGGACCAATCTAAGGGAGTTCGTCTCCTCTTGGACCAATGTAAAGGAGTTCGTCTCCTCTTGGTTTAATCTAAAGGAGTTCGTCTCCTCTTGGTCCAATCTAAGGGAGTCTTCAAATCTTGGACCAATCTAAAGGAGTTCTTATCCTCTTGGACCAATCTAGGGGGGTTTGTCCCTCTTGGGCGAATCCAAAAGAGTCCGTCTAATCTTGGACCAATCTAAGGGAGTTCGTCTCCTCTTGGACCAATCTAGGGTGTTCGTTCATCTTGGGCGAATCTAAGGAGTTCGTCTCCTCTTAGACCAATCTAAGGGAGTTCGTATCCACTTCGACCAATCTAGGGGTGTTCGACAAATCTAAGTGAGTTCATCCCCTCTTGGACCAATCTAGGGAGTTTGTCCCTCTTTGACGAATCCAAAGCAGTTCCTCTAATCTTGGACCAATCTAAGGGAGTTCGTCTCCTCTTTGACCAATGTACAGGAGTTCGTCATCTCGTGGTCGAATCTAAAGGAGTTCGTCTCCTCTTGGACCAATCCAAGGGAGTTCGTCTCCTCTTGGACCAATGTAAAGGAGTTCGTCTCCACTTGTTCTTATCTGATGGAGTTCGTCCCCTCTTGGACCAATCTAAAGGCATTCGTCTCCTCTTGGACCAATCTAGGGGAGCTGGTCCCCCATGGGCGAATCCAAAAGAGTTCGTCTCCACACGGACCAATTTAAGGGAGCTTGTCTCTTCTTGGACCAATGTAAAGGTGTTCGTGTCCTCTTGGTCCAATCCAAAGGAGTTCGTCTCCTCTTTGTCCAATCTAAGGGAGTTCGTCCCCACTTGGACCAATCTAACGAAGTTCGTCTCCTCTTGGACCAATCTAGGGAGTTTGTCCCTCTTTGGCGAATCCAAAGGAGTTCGTCTAATCTTGGACCAATCTAAGGGAGTTCATCTCCTCTTGGACCAATGTACAGGAGTTCGTCTCCTCTTGGTCGAATCCAAAGAATTGGTCTCCTCTTGGACCAATCTTGGGGAGATCGTCCCTCTTGGGCGAATCTAAAGGAGTTCGTCTCCGCTTGGACCAATCTAAGGGAGTTCGTCTCCTCTTGGACCAATGTGAATGAGTTAGTCTCCTCTGGGTCCTATCTGAAGGAGTTCGTCCCCTTTTGGACCAACCTAAATGCGTTCGTCTCCTCTTGGACCAATCTAGGGGAGTTTGTCCCTCTTGGGCGAATCCAAAGGAGTTCGTCTAATCTTGGACCAATCTAGGGGAGTTCGTCTCCTCTTGGACGAATGTAAAGGAGTTGGTCTCCTGTTGGTCCAATCTAAAGGTGTTCGTCTCTACATGGACCAATCTAGGGGAGTTCGTCTCCTCTTGGACCAATCTAGGGGATTTTGCCCCTCTTGGTGGAATCCAATGGAGTTCGTCTCCTCTTGGACCAATCTAGGGTGTTCGTCCATCTTGCGCGAATCTAAAGGAGTCCGTCTCCTCTTGGACCAATCTAAGGGAGTTCGTCTCGACTTCGACCAATCTAGGGGTGTGCGTCCCTCTTGGGCGAATCTAAACGAGTTCATCTCCTCTTGGTCCAATCTAAGGTAGTTCGTCTCCTCTTGGACCAATGTACAGGAGTTCGTCTCCTCTTGGTCGAATCTAAAGGAATTGGTCTCCTCTTGGACCAATCTTGGGGAGATAGTCCCTCTTGGGCGAATCTAAAGGAGTTCGTCTCCTCTTTGACCAATTCAAGGGAGTTCGTTTCCTCTTGGACCTATGTAAAGGAGTTCGTTTCCTCTTGGTCCCATCTGAAGGAGTTCGGCCCCTGTTGGACCAATCTAAAGGTGTTCGTCTCCTCTTGGACCAATCTAGGGGAGCTGGTCCACCTTGGGCAAATCCAAAGGAGTTCGTCTCTGCTTGGACCAATCTAAGGGAGTTTGTCTCTTCTTCGACCAATGTAAAGGAGTTTGTGTCCTCTTTGTCCAATCGAAAGGAGTTCGTCTCCTCTTGGTCCAATCTAAGGGAGTTCGTCCCCTCTTGGATTGATCTAAAAGAGTTTGTCTCCTCTTGGATTAATCTAGAGAGTTTGTCCCTTTTTGGCGAATCCAATGGAGTTCGTCTAATGTTGGACCAATCTAAGGGAGTTCGTCTTCTCTTGGACCAATGTAAAGGAGTTTGTCTCCTCTTGGTCCATTCTAACGGTGTTCGTCACCACTTGGACCAATCTAGGGGAGTTCGTCCCTCTTGGGCGAATCTAAACGAGTTTGTCTCCTCTTTGACCAACCTAATAGAGTTCGTTTCCTCTTGGTCCAATAAACAGACTTCGTCTCCTCTTGGACCAATCTAAGGGAATTCGTCTCCTCTTGGACTGATGTAAAGGAGTTCTTCTCCTCTTGGCCCTATCTAAGGGAGTTCGTCCCCTCTTGGACCAATCTAGAGGAGTTCGTCTCCTCTTGGACCAATCTGGGGGAGTTTGTCCCTCTTGGGCGAATCCAAATGAGTTCGTCTCCTCTTGGACCAATCTAAGGGAGTTCGTCTCATCTTGGACCAATGTAAAGGAGTTCGTCTCCTTTTGCGTTAATCTAAAGGAGTTCGTCTCCTCTTGGACCAATCTAAGGGAGTTCGTCTCACCTTTGACCAATGTAAAGGAGTTCGTATCCTCTTGGTTTAATCTAAAGGAGTTCGTCTCCTCTTGGTCCAATCTAAAGGAGTTCGTCTCCTCTTGGAGCAATCTAAGGGAGTTCGTCTCACCTTTGACCAATGTAAAGGAGTTCGTATCCTCTTGGTTTAATCTAAAGGAATTCGTCCCTCTTGGGCGAATCTAAACGAGTTCGTCTCCTCTTGGACAAATTTAGCGGAGTTCGACTCCTCTTGGTCCAATTAAACTATTTCGTCTCCTCTTGGACCAATATAGGGGTGTTCGTCCCTCTTCGGCGAATCTAAAGGAGTTTGTATCCTCTTGGACCATTCAAAGGGAGTTCGTCTCCTCTTGTACCAATGTAAAGGTGTTTGTCTCCTCGTGGTCCAATCTGAAGGAGTTGGGCTCCTCTTGGACCAATCTTGGGGAGATCGTCCCTCTTGGGCGAATCTAAAGGAGTTCGTCTCATCTTGGACCAATCTTAGCAGTTCGTCTCCTGTTGGACTATTAGAAAGGAGTTCGTCTCCTCTTGGTCCAATCTAAAGGAGTTCGTCCCATCTTGGACCAATCTAAAGGAGTTTGTCCCCTCTTGGACAAATCAAAATGAGTTCGTCTCCTCTTGGGCCAATGTAAAGGTGTTTGTCTCCTCGTCGTCCAATCTAAAGGAGTTCGCCTCCTCTTGGACAAATCATAGGGAGTTCGTCTCCTCTAGGACCATTGTAAAGGAGTTCGTCTCCCCTTGGTCCAATCTAACAAGCTCGTCTCCTCTTGGACCAATCTAAAGGAGTTCGTCCCCTCTTGGACCAATCTAAAGGGGTTCGTCTCCTCTTGGACGAATGTAAAGGTGTTTGTCTCCTCGTTGTCCAATCTAAAGGAGTTCGTCTCCGCTAGGACCAATCTGGGGGAGTTCGTCCCACTTGGGCGAATCTGAAGGAGTTTGTCTCCCCTTGGACCAATCTAAGGGAGCTCGTCTCCTCTTGGACCATTCTAAATGAGTTCGTCTCCTCTTGGACCAATCTAAAGGAGTTTGTCCCACTTGGACCGAAGGAGTTCGTCTCCTCTTGCGCCAATCTAAGGGAGTTCGTGCCCTCTTGGACCAATCTCAAGGATTTCGTATCCTCTTGGACCAATGTAAAGGTAATCGTCTCCTCTTGGTCCAATCTAAGGGAGTTCGTCCCCTCTTGGACCAATGTAAAGGAGTTCGTCTCGTCTTGGTCCAATCTAAAGGAGTTCGTCCCCTCTTGGACCAATCTAGGGGAGTTCGTCCCACTTAGGCGAAACAAAAGGAGTTCGTCTCCTCGTCGACCATTCCAAGGGAGTTCGTCTCCTACTGGACCAATGTAAAAGTGTTTGTCTCCTCTTGGTCCAATCTAGGGGAGTTCGTCCCACTTAGGCGCATCTAAAGGAGTTCGTCTCCCCTTGGACCATTCAAGGGGAGTTCGTCTCCTCTTGGACCAATCTAGGGTGTTCGTTCATCTTGGGCGAATCTAAGGAGTTTGTCCCCTCTTAGACCAATCTAAGGGAGTTCGTATCCACTTCGACCAATCTAGGGTTGTTCGACAAATCTAAGGGAGTTCATCCCCTCTTGGACCAATCTAGGGAGTTTGTCCCTCTTTGGCGAATCCAAAGGAGTTCCTCTAATATTGGACCAATCTAATGGAGTTCGTCTCCTCTTTGACCAATGTACAGGAGTTCGTCTCCTCGTGGTCGAATCCAAAGGAATTGGTCTCCTCTTGGACCAATCTTGGGGAGATCGTCCCTCTTGGGCGAATCTAAAGGAGTTCGTCTACTCTTGGACCAATATAAGGGAGTTCATCTCCTCTTGGACCAACGTAAAGGAGTTCGTCTCCTCTTGGTCCTATCTGAAGGAGTTCGTCCCCTCTTGGACCAATCTAAAGGCGTTCGTCTCCTCTTGGACCAATCTAGGGGAGCTGGTCCCCCATGGGCGAATCCAAAAGAGTTCGTCTCCACACGGACCAATCTAAGGGAGTTTGTCTCTTCTTGGACCAATGTAAAGGAGTTCGTGTCCTCTTGGTCCAATCTAAAGGAGTTCGTCTCCTCTTTGTCCAATCTAAGGGAGTTCATCCCCTCTTGGACCAATCTAAAGAAGTTCGTCTCCTCTTGGACCAATTTAGTGAGTTTGTCCCTCTTTGGCGAATCCAAAGGAGTTCGCCTAATCTTGGACCAATCTAAGGTAGTTCGTCTCCTCATGGACCAATGTACAGGAGTTCGTCTCCTCTTGGTCGAATCTAAAGAAATTGGTCTCCTCTTGGACCAATCTTGGGGAGATCGTCCCTCTTGGGCGAATCTAAAGGAGTTCATCTCCTCTTGGACCAATCTAAGGGAGTTCGTCTCCTCTTGGACGAATGTGAAGGAGTTCGTCTCCTCTTGGTCCGATCTGAAGGAGTTCGTCCCCTTTTGGACCAATCTAAACGCGTTCGCCTCCTCTTGGACCAATCTAGGGGAGTTCGTCTCCTCTTGGACGAATGTAAAGAAGTCGGTCTCCTGTTGGTCCAATCTAGAGGTGTTCGTCTCCACATGGACCAATCTAGGGGAGTTCCTCCCTCTTGGACCAATCTAGGGGAGTTCGTCTCCTCTTGGACCAATCTAGGGGAGTTTGTCCCTCTTGGGCGAATCCAATGGAGTTCGTCTCCTCTTGGACCAATCTAAGGGAGTTCGTCTCCTCTTGGACCAATGTAAAGGAGTTCGTCTCCTCTTGGTTTAATCTAAAGGAGTTCGTCTCCTCTTGGTCCATCCTCAGGGAGTCTTCAAATCTTGGACCAATCTAATGGAGTTCGTATCCTCTTGGACCAATCTAGGGGAGTTTGTCCCTCTTGGGCGAATCCAAAAGAGTCCGTCTAATATTGGGCCAATCTAAGGGAGGTCGTCTCCGCTTGGACCAATGTAAAGGAGTTCGTCTGATCTTGGACCAATGTAATGGAGTTCGTCTCCTCTTGGTCTAATCTAAAGGAGTTCGTCTCCTCTTGGACCAATCTAGGGGAGTTCGTCCCTCTTAGGCGAATCTAAAGGTGTTCGTCTCCCCTTGGACCATTCAAAGGCAGTTCGTCTCTTCTTGGACCAATCTAGGGTGTTCGTCTCCACTTCGACCAATCTAGGGGTGTGCGTACCTCTTGGGAGAATCTAAAGGAGTTCGTCTCCTCTTGGTCAAATGTAAGGGAGTTCGTCTCCTCTTGGACCAATGTACAGGAGTTCGTCTCATCTTGGTCGAATCTAAAGGAATTGGTCTCCTCTTGGACCAATCTTGGGGAGATCGTCCCTCTTGGGCGAATCTAAAGGAGTTCGTCTCCTCTTGGACCAATCTAAGGGAGTTCGTCACCTCTTGGACCAATGTAAAGGTGTTCGTCTCCTCTTGGTCCTATCTCAAGGAGTTCGTCCCCTCTTGGACCAATCTAAAGGCGTTCGTCTCCTCTTGGACCAATCTTGGGGAGATCGTCCCTCTTGGGCTAATCTAAAGGACTTCGTCTCCTCATGGACCAATCTAAGGGAGTTCGTCACCTCTTAGACCAATGTAAAGGTGTTCGTCTCCTCTTGGTCCTATCTGAAGGAGTTCGTCCCCTCTTGGACCAATCTAAAGGCGTTCGTCTCCTCTTGGACCAATCTAGGGGAGCTGGTCCCCCTTAGGCGAATGCAAAGGAGTTCGTCTCCACTTGGACCAATCTAAGGGAGTTTGTCTCTTCTTGGACCAATGTAAAGGTGTTCGTGTCGTCTTGGTCCAATCTAAAGGAGTTCATCTCCTCTTTGTCCAATCTAAGGGAGTTCGTCCCCTCTTGGACCAATCTAAAGGAGTTCGTCGCCTCTTGGACCAATCTAGGGAGTTTGTCCCTCTTTGGCGAATCCAAAGCAGTTCATTTAATCTTGGACCAATCTAAGGGAGTTCGTCTCCACTTGGACCAATGTACAGGAGTTCGTCTCCTCGTGCTCGAATCTAAAGTAATTGGTCTCCTCTTGGGCCAATCTTGGGGAGATCGTCCCTCTTGGGCGAATCTAAAGGAGTTCGTCTCCTCTTGGACCAATCTAAGGGAGTTCGTCTCCTCTTGGACCAATGTAAAGGAGTTCGTCCCCTCTTGGTCCTATCTGAAGGAGTTCGTCTCATCTTTGTCCAATCTAAGGGAGTTCGTCCCTTCTTGGACCAATCTAAAGTCGTTCGTCACCTCTTCGACCAATCTAGGGACTTTGTCCCTCTTTGGCGAATCCAAAGCAGTTCCTCTAATCTTGGACGAATCTAAGGGAGTTCGTCTCCTCTTTGACCAATGTACAGGAGTTCGTCTCCTCGTGGTCGAATCTAAAGGAATTGGTCTCCTCTTGGACCAATCTTGGGGAGATCGTCCCTCTTGGGCGAATCTAAAGGAGTTCGTATACTCTTGGACCAATATAAGGGAGTCCGTCTCCTCTTGGACCAATGTAAAGGAGTTTGTCTCCTCTTGGTCCTATCTGAAGGAGTTCATCCCCTCTTGGACCAATCTAAAGGCGTTCGTCTCCTCTTGGACCAATCTAGGGGAGCTGGTCCCCCATGGGCGAATCCAAAAGAGTTCGTCTCCACACGAACCAATCTAAGGGAGTTTGTCTCTTCTTGGACCAATGTAAAGGAGTTCGTGTCCTCTTGGACCAATCTAAGGGAGTTCGTCTCCTCTTGCACGAATGTGAAGGTGTTCGTCTCCTCTTGGTCCGATCTGAAGGAGTTCGTCCCCTTTTGGACCAATCTAAAGACGTTCATCTCCTCTTGGACCAATCTAGGGGAGTTCGTCTCCTCTTGGACGAATGTAAAGAAGTCGGTCTCCTGTTGGTCCAATCTAAAGGTGTTCGTCTCCACATGGACCAATCTAGCGGAGTTCATCCCTCTTGGACCAATCTAGGGGAGTTCGTCTCCTCTTGGACCAATCTAGGGGAGTTTGTCCCTCTTGGGCGAATCCAATGGAGTTCGTCTCTTCTTGGACCAATCTAAGGGAGTTCGTCTCCTCTTGGACGAATGTAAAGGAGTTCGTCTCCTCCAGGTTTAATCTAAAGGAGTTCGTCTCCTCTTGGTCCAATCTAAGGGAGTCTTCAAATCTTGGACCAATCTAAAGGAGTTCGTATCCTCTTGGATCAATCTAGGGGAGTTTGTCCCTCTTGGGCGAATCCAAAAGAGTCCGTCTAATCTTGGACCAATCTAAGGGAGTTCATCTCCTCTTGGACCAATCTAGGGTGTTCGTTCATCTTGGGCGAATCTAAGGAGTTCGTCCCCTCTTAGACCAATCTAAGGGAGTTCGTATCCACTTCGACCAATCTAGGGGTGTTCGACGAATCTAAGGGAGTTCATCCCCTCTTGGACCAATCTAGGGAGTTTGTCCCTCTTTGGCGAATCCAAAGCAGTTCCTCTAATCTTGGACGAATCTAAGGGAGTTCGTCTCCTCTTTGACCAATGTACAGGAGTTCGTCTCCTCGTGGTCGAATCTAAAGGAATTGGTCTCCTCTTGGACCAATCTTGGGGAGATCGTCCCTCTTGGCCGAATCTAAAGGAGTTCGTATACTCTTGGACCAATATAAGGGAGTCCGTCTCCTCTTGGACGAATGTAACGGAGTTTGTCTCCTCTTGGTCCTATCTGAAGGAGTTCATCCCCTCTTGGACCAATCTAAAGGCGTTCGTCTCCTCTTGGACCAATCTAGGGGAGCTGGTCCCCCATGGGCGAATCCAAAAGAGTTCGTCTCCACACGGACCAATCTAAGGGAGTTTGTCTCTTCTTGGACCAATGTAAAGGAGTTCGTGTCCTCTTGGACCAATCTAAGGGAGTTCGTCTCCTCTTGCACGAATGTGAAGGTGTTCGTCTCCTCTTGGTCCGATCTGAAGGAGTTCGTCCCCTTTTGGACCAATCTAAAGACGTTCGTCTCCTCTTGGACCAATCTAGGGGAGTTCGTCTCCTCTTGGACGAATGTAAAGAAGTCGGTCTCCTGTTGGTCCAATCTAAAGGTGTTCGTCTCCACATGGACCAATCTAGCGGAGTTCATCCCTCTTGGACCAATCTAGGGGAGTTCGTCTCCTCTTGGACCAATCTAGGGGAGTTTGTCCCTCTTGGGCGAATCCAATGGAGTTCGTCTCTTGTTGGACCAATCTAAGGGAGTTCGTCTCCTCTTGGATGAATGTAAAGGAGTTCGTCTCCTCCAGGTTTAATCTAAAGGAGTTCGTCTCCTCTTGGTCCAATCTAAGGGAGTCTTCAAATCTTGGACCAATCTAAAGGAGTTCGTATCCTCTTGGACCAATCTAGGGGAGTTTGTCCCTCTTGGGCGAATCCAAAAGAGTCCGTCTAATCTTGGACCAATCTAAGGGAGTTCATCTCCTCTTGGACCAATCTAGGGTGTTCGTTCATCTTGGGCGAATCTAAGGAGTTCGTCCCCTCTTAGACCAATCTAAGGGAGTTCGTATCCACTTCGACCAATCTAGGGGTGTTCGACGAATCTAAGGGAGTTCATCCCCTCTTGGACCAATCTAGGGAGTTTGTCCCTCTTTGGCGAATCCAAAGCAGTTCCTCTAATCTTGGACAAATCTAAGGGAGTTCGTCTCCTCTTTGACCAATGTACAGGAGTTCGTCTCCTCGTGGTCGAATCTAAAGGAATTGGTCTCCTCTTGGACCAATCTTGGGGAGATCGTCCCTCTTGGGAGAATCTAAAGGAGTTCGTCTCCTCTTGGACCAATCTAAGGGAGTTCGTCTCCTCTTGGACCAATGTAAAGGAGTTCGTCTCCTCTTGTTCCTATCTGACGGAGTTCGTCTCCTCTTGGACCAATCTAAAGGCATTCGTCTCCTCTTGGACCAATCTAGGGGAGCTGGTCCCCCATGGGCGAATCCAAAAGAGTTCGTCTCCACACGGACCAATTTAAGGGAGCTTGTCTCTTCTTGGACCAATGTAAACGTGTTCGTGTCCTCTTGGTCCAATCTAAAGGAGTTCGTCTCCTCTTTGTCCAATCTAAGAGAGTTCGTCCCCTCTAGGACCAATCTAACGAAGTTCGTCTCCTCTTGGACCAATCTAGGGAGTTTGTCCCTCTTTGGCGAATCCAAAGGAGTTCGTCTAATCTTGGACCAATCTAAGGGAGTTCGTCTCCTCTTGGACCAATGTACAAGAGTTCGTCTCCTCTTGGTCGAATCCAAAGAATTAGTCTCCTCTTGGACCAATCTTGGGGAGATCGTCCCTCTTGGGCGAATCTATAGGAGTTCGTCTCCTCTTGGACCAATCTAAGGGAGTTCGTCTCCTCTTGGACCAATGTGATGGAGTTAGTCTCCTCTTGGTCCGATCTAAAGGAGTTCGTCCCCTTTTGGACCAATCTAAAGGCGTTCGTCTCCTCTTGGACCAATCTAGGGGAGTTTGTCCCTCTTGGGCGAATCAAAAGGAGTTCGTCTAATCTTGGACCAATCGAAGGGAATTCATCTCCTCTTGGACGAATGTAAAGGAGTCGGTCTCCTGTTGGTCCATTCTAAAGGTGTTCGTCTCCACATGGACCAATCTAGGAGAGTTCGTCCCTCTTGGACGAATCTAAAGGAGTTCGTCTCCTCTTGGACCAATCTAGGGGAGTTTGTCCCTCTTGGGCGAATCCAATGGAGTTCGTCTCCTCTTGGACCAATCTAGGGTGTTCGTCCATCTTGCGCGAATCTAAAGGAGTCCGTCTCCTCTTGGACCAATCTAAGGGAGTTCGTCTCCACTTCGACCAATCTAGGGGTGTGCGTCCCTCTTGGGCGAATCTAAACGAGTTGGTCTCCTCTTGGTCCAATCTAAGGAAGTTCGTCTCCTCTTGGACCAATGTACAGGAGTTCGTCTCCTCTTGGTCGAATCTAACGGAATTGGTCTCCTCTTGGACCAATCTTGGGGAGATCGTCCCTCTTGGGCGAATCTAAAGGAGTTCATCTCCTCTTTGACCAATTCAAGGGAGTTCGTTTCCTCTTGGACCTATGTAAAGGAGTTCGTCTCCTCTTGGTCCTATCTGAAGGAGTTCGGCCCCTCTTGGACCAATCTAAAGCTGTTCGTCTCCTCTTGGACCAATCTAGGGGAGCTGGTCCACCTTGGGCAAATCCAAAGGAGTTCGTCTCTGCTTGGACCAATCTAAGGGAGTTTGTCTCTTCTTCGACCAATGTAAAGGAGTTCCTGTCCTCTTTGTCCAATCGAAAGGGGTTCGTCTCCTCTTTGTCCAATATAAGGGAGTTCGTCCCCTCTTGGACCGATCTAAAAGAGTGCGTCCCCTCTTGGACCCATCTAGAGAGTTTGTCCCTCTTTGGCGAATCCAATGGAGTTCGTCTAATGTTGGACCAATCTAAGGGAGTTCGTCTCCTCTTGGACCAATGTAAAGGAGTTTGTCTCCTCTTGGTCCAATCTAACGGAGTTCGTCACCACTTGGACCAATCTAAGGGAGTTCGTCCCTCTTGGGCGAATCTAAACGAGTTCGTCTCCTCTTGGACCAACCTAATAGAGTTTGTTTCCTCTTGCTCCAATAAACGGACTTCGTTTCCTCTTGGACCAATCTAAGGGAATTCGTCTCCTCTTGGACTGATGTAAAGGAGTTCTTCTCCTCATGGTCCTATCTAAGGGAGTTCGTCCCCTCTTGGACCAATCTAGAGGAGTTCGTCTCCTCTTGGACCAATCTGGGGGAGTTTGTCCCTCTTGGGCGAATCCAAAGGAGTTCGTCTCCTCTTGGACCAATCTGAGGGAGTTCGTCTCATCTTGGACCAATGTAAAGGAGTTCGTCTCCTCTTGCGTTAATCTAAAGGAGTTCGTCTCCTCTTGGTTTAATATAAAGGAGTTCGTCTCCTCTTGGTCCAATCTAAAGGAGTTCGTATCCTCTTGGACCAATCTAGGGGAGTTTGCCCCTCTTGGGTGAATCCAAAGGAGTTCGTCTAATCATGGACCAATCTAAGGGAGTTCGTCTCCTCTTGAACCAATGTAAAGGAGTTGGTCTCCTCTTGGTCCAATCTAAAGGTTCGTCTCCACATGGACCAATCTAGGTAAATTCGTCCCTCTTGGGCGAATCTAAAGGAGTTCGTCTCCTCTTGGACTAATTTAGCGGAGTTCGTCTCCTCATGGTCCAATTAAACTAGTTCGTCCCCTCTTGGACCAATCTAGGGGAGTTCGTCCCTCTTCGGCGAATCTAAAGGAATTTGTATCCTCTTGGACGATTCAAAGGGAGTTCGTCTCCTCTTGTACCAATATAAAGGTGTTTGTCTCCCCGTGGTCCAATCTGAAGGAGTTGGTCTCCTCTTGGACCAATTTTGGGGAGTTCGTCCCCCTTGGGCGAATCTAGAGGAGTTCGTCACCTCTTGGACCAATCTTAGGCAGTTCGTCTCCTCTTGGACCATTGTAAAGGAGTTCGTCTCCTCTTGGTCCAATCTAAGGGAGTCTTACAATCTTGGACCAATCTAAAGGAGTTCGTATCCTCTTGCACCAATCTAGGGGAGTTTGTCCCACTTGGGCGAATCCAAAGGAATTCGTCTAATCTTGGACCAATCTAAGGGAGTTCGTCTCATCTTGAACCAATGTAAAGGAGTTGGTCTCCTCTTTGTCCAATCTAAAGGTGTTCGTCTCCACATGGACCAATCTAGGTGAATTCGTCCCTCTTGGGCGAATCTAAAGGAGTTCGTCTCCTCTTGGACTAATTTAGCGGAGTTCGTCTCCTCATGGTCCAATTAAACTAGTTCGTCCCCTCTTGGACCAATCTAGGGGAGTTCGTCCCTCTTCGGCGAATCTAAAGGAATTTGTATCCTCTTGGACGATTCAAAGGGAGTTCGTCTCCTCTTGTACCAATATAAAGGTGTTTGTCTCCCCGTGGTCCAATCTGAAGGAGTTGGTCTCCTCTTCGACCAATTTTGGGGAGTTTGTCCCTCTTGGGCGAATCTAGAGGAGTTCGTCACCTCTTGGACCAATCTTAGGCAGTTCGTCTCCTCTTGGACCATTGTAAAGGAGTTCGTCTCCTCTTGGTCCAATCTAAGGGAGTCTTCCAATCTTGGACCAATCTAAAGGAGTTCGTATCCTCTTGCACCAATCTAGGGGAGTTTGTCCCTCTTGGGCGAATCCAAAGGAATTCGTCTAATCTTGGACCAATCTAAGGGAGTTCGTCTCATCTTGAACCAATGTAAAGGAGTTGGTCTCCTCTTTGTCCAATCTAAAGGTGTTCGTCTCCACATGGACCAATCTAGGTGAATTCGTCCCTCTTGGGCGAATCTAAAGGAGTTCGTCTCCTCTTGGACTAATTTAGCGGAGTTCGACTCCTCTTGGTCCAATTAAACTAATTCGTCTCCTCTTGGACCAATCTAGGGGTGTTCGTTCCTCTTCGGCGAATCTAAAGGAGTTTGTATCCTCTTGGACCATTCAAAGGGAGTTCGCCTCCTCTTATAGCAATGTAAAGGTGTTTGTCTCCTCATGGTCCAATCTGAAGGTGTTGGGCTCCTCTTGGACCAATCTTGGGGAGTTCGTCCCTCTTGGGCGAATCTAAAGGATTTCGTCTCCTCTTGGACCAATCTTAGGCAGTTCGTCTCCTCTTGGACCATTATAAAGGAGTTCGTCACCTCTTGGTCCAATCTAAAGGTGTTCGTCCCCTCTTAGACCAATCTAAAGGAGTTTGTCCCCTCTTGGACAAATCAAAATGAGTTCGTCTCCTCTTGGGCCAATGTAAAAGTGTTTGTCTCGTCGTCGTCCAAGCTAAACGAGTTCGCCTCCTCTTGGACCAATCATGGGGAGTTCGTCCCTCTTGGGCGAATCTAAAGGAGTTCGTCTCCTCTTGGACCAATCATAGGGAGTTCGTCTCCTGTAGGACCAATGTAAAGGAGTTCGTCTCCCCTTGGTCCAATCTAATCGAGTTCGTCTCCTCTTGGACCAATCTAAAGGAGTTCGTCCCCTCTTGGACCAATCTAAAAGAGTTCATCTCCTCTTGGACGAATGTAAAGGTGTTTGTCTCCTCGTCGTCCAATCTAAAGGAGTTCGTCACCTCTTGGACCAATCTGGGGGAGTTCGTCCCACTTGGGCGAATCTAAAGGAGTTTGTCTCCCCTTGGACCAATCTAAGGGAGTTCGTCTCCTCTTGGATCATTCTAAAAGAGTTCGTCTCCTCTTGGACCAATCTAAAGGAGTTTATCCCACTTTAACCGAAGGAGTTCGTCTCCTCTTGCACCAATCTAAGAGAGTTCGTCTCCTCATGGACCAAAGTAAAGGAGTTCGTCTCCCCTTGGACCAATTTAAGGGAGTGCGTCTCCTCTTGGACCAAAGTAAAGGAGTTCCTCTCCTCTTGGTCCAATCTAAGGGAGTTCGTTCCCTCTTGGACCAATCTCAAGGATTTCGTATCCTCTTGGACCAATGTAAAGGTAATCGTCTCCTCTTGGTTCAATCTAAGGGAGTTCGTCCCCTCTTGGACCAATGTAAAGGAGTTTGTCTCTTCTTGGTCCAATCTAAAGGAGTTCGTCCCCTCTTGGACCAATCTAGGGGAGTTCGTCCCACTTAGGCGAAACAAAAGGAGTTCGTCTCCTCGTCGACCATTCCAAGGGAGTTCGTCTCCTACTGGACCAATCTAAAAGTGTTTGTCTCCTCTTGGTCCAATCTAAAGGTGTTCGTCTCAACTTTGACCAATCTAGGGGAGTTCGTCCATCTTGGGCGATTGTAAAGGAGTTCGTCTCCCCTCGCATCAATCTACGGGAGTTCGTCTCCTCTTGGACAAATGTAAAGGAGATCGTCTCCTCTTGGTTCAATCTAAAGGAGTTCGTCCCCTCCAGGACCAATCTAAAGGAGTTCGTCTCCTCTTGCACCAACCTAGGGGAGTTCGTCCGATCTTGGACCAATGCAATGGAGTTCGTCTCCTCTTGGTCTAATCTGAAGTAGTTCGTTTCCTCTTGGACCAATCTAGGGGAGTTCGTCCCCCATGAACCAATCTAGGGGAGTTCGTCCCTCTAGGGCGAACCTAAAAGAGTTCTTCTCCCATTCGACCAATCTAAGGGAGTTCGTCTCCTCTAGGACCAATGTAAAGGAGTTCATCTCCTCTTGGTCCAATCTAAAGGAGTTTGTCTCCTCTTGGTCCACTCTAAAGGAGTTCGTCTCCTCTTGGACCAATGTAAAGGTGTTTGTCTCCTCATCGTCCAATCTAAAGGAGTTGTCTCCTCTTGGACCAATCAAGGGTGTCCGTCCATCTTGGACGAATCTAAAAGAGTTCGTCCCCCTTTGGACTAATCTAAGGGAGTCCATCTCCTCTTGGTCCAATCTAAGGGAGTTCGTCCCCTCTTGGGCCAATTTAAAGGAGTTCGCCTCCATTTGGACCAATTTAGGGGAGTTCGTCTGATCTTGGACCAATGTAATGGAGTTCGTCTCCTCTTGGTTTAATCTAAAGGAGTCCGTCTCCTCTTGGACCAATCTGGGGGAGTTCGTCCCTCATAGGCGAATCTAAAGGAGTTCGTCTCCCCTTGGACCATTCAAAGCGAGTTCGTCTCCTCTTGGATCAATGTAAAGGAGTTCATCTCCTCTTGGTCCAATCTAAGGGAGTTCGTCCCCTCTTGGAGCAATCTAAAGGAGTTTGTCTCCTCTTAGACCAATCTATGGGAGTTGGTCCCTCTTCGGCGAATCTAAAGGAGTTCGTCTCCGCTTGGACAAATCTCAGGGAGTTCGACTCCTGTTAGACCAATCTAAAGGAGTTCCTCTCCTCTTGTTCCAATCTAAGGGAGTTCGTCTCCTTTTGGACCAATCTAGGGAATTTGGTCCCTCTTGGGCGAATCTAAAGGAGTTCGTCCCCTCTTGGACCAATCTAAAGGAGTTCGTCTCCTCTTGTACTAATCTTGGGGAGTTCATCCCTATTGAGCGATTGTAAAGGAGTTCGTCTCCTCTTGGACCAATCTAAAGGAGTTCGTCTCCTCTAGGTCCAATCTGAAGCAGTTCGTCCCCTCTTGGACCAATCTAAAGGAGTTCGTCTCCTCATGGACCAATGTAAAGGTGTTTGTCTCCTCATCGTCCAATCTAAAGGAGTTCGTCTCCTGTTGGACCAATCTTGGGGAGTTCGTCTCTCTTGGACGAATCTAAAGGAGTTCGTCTCCCCTTGGACCAATCTTAGGGAGTTCGTCTCCTCATGGACCAATGTAAAGGAGTTCCTCTCCTCTTAGTCCAATCTAAGGGAGCCCGTCCCCTCTTGGACCAATCTAAGGGAGTCTTCAAATCTTGGACCAATCTAAAGGAGTTCCTATCCTCTTGGACAAATCTGGGGGAGTTTGTCCCTCTTGGGCGAATCCAAAAGTGTTCGTCTAATCTTGGACCAATCTAAGGGAGTTCGTCTCCTCTTGGACCAATGTAAGGGAGTTCGTCTGATCTTGGACCAATGTGATGGAGTTCGTCTCCTCTTGGTCTAATCTAAAGGAGTTCGTCTCCTCTTGGACCAATGTAATGGGGATCGTCTCCTATTGGTCTAATCTAAGGGAGTTCGTCCCCTCCTGGACCAATCTAAAGGAGTTCGTCTCCATTTGGACCAAAGTAATGGAGTTCGTCTCCTCTTGGTCTAATCAAAACGAGTTCGTCTCTTCTTGGACCAATCTAGGGGAGTTCGTCCCTTTTAGGCGAATCTAAAGGAGTTCGTCTCCTCTTGGACCATTCAAAGGGAGTTCGTCTCCTCTTGGATCAATGTAAAGGTGTTTGTCTCCTCGTGGACCAATCTGAAGGAGTTTATCTTCTCTTGGACCAATAATGGGGAATTCGTCCCTCTTTGGCGAATCTAAAGGAGTTCGTGTCCTCTTGGACCAATCTAAAGGAGTTCCTCTCCTCTTGGTACAATCTAAAGGAGTTCGTCTCCTCTTGGACCAATCTAAGGGAGTTCGTCCCCTCTTGAACCAATGTAAAGGAGTTCGTCTCCTCTTAGTCCAATCTGAAGGAGTTGGTCCCTTCTTGCACCAATCCAAAGGAGTTCTTCTCCTCTTGGACCAATCTAGGGGAGTTTGTCCCTCAAGGGTGAATCCAAAGCAGTTCGTCTCCTCTTGGACCAATCTAAGGGAGTTCGTCTCCTCTTGGACCAATGTAAAGGAGTTTGTCTCCTCTTGGTCCAATCTAAAGGAGTTTGTCTCCTCCTGTACCAATCATGGGGAGATCGTCCCTCTTAGGCGAATCAAAAGGAAATCGTCTCCTCTTGGACCAATCTAGGGGAGTTTGTCCCTCATGGGCGAAAGCAAAGGAGCTCGTCTCCTCTTGGATCAATCTAAGGGAGTTCGTCTACTCTTCGACCAATGTAATGGAGTTCGTCTCCTCTTGGTCCAATTTAAAGCAGTTTGTCTCCTCTTGGAACAATCTTGGGCAGTTCGTCCCTCTTGGGCGAATCTAAACGAGTTCGTCTCCTATTGGACCAATCTATGGGAGTTCGTCTCCTCTTGGACCAATGTCATGGAGTTCGTCTCCTCTTGGTCCAATCTGAAGGAGTTCGTCCCCCCTTGGACCAATCTAAAGGAGTTCGTCCCCTCTTGGACCAATCATGGGGAGTTTGTCTCCTCTAGGACCATTCCAAGGGAGTTCTTCTCCTCTTGGACCAATGTAAAGGAGTTCGTCCCATCTTGGACCAATCTAGGGGAGTTCGTCCCTCTTGGGCGAATCTAAAGGAGTTCGTCTCCTCTTGGACCAATCTAACGGAGTTCGTTTCCTCTTGGTCCAATTAAAGGAGTTCGTCTTCTCTTGGACCAATCTAGGGGAGTTCGTCTCTCTTAGGCGAATCTAAAGGTGTTCGTCTCCTCTTGGACCAATCTAGCGTGTTAGTCCATCTTGGGCGAGTCTAAAGGAGTTCGTCTCCTCTAGGACCAATCTAAGGGAGTTCGTCTCCTCTTAGTCCAATCAAAAGGAGTTCGTCTCCTCTTGGACAATTGTAAAGGAGCTCGTCTCCTCTTGGTCGAATCTAAATTTGTTGGTTTCCTCTTGGACCAATGTTAGGCAGTTCGTCTCCTCTTGGACCATTCTAAGGGAGTTCGTCACTCTTGGACCAATGTAAAGGAGTTCGTCTCCTCTTGCTCCAAGCTGAAGGAGTTCGTCCCCTCTTGGTCCAATCTAATGGAGTTTGTCTCCTCTTGGACCAATCTGGGGGAGTTTGTCTCGTCTTGGACCGATAAAAAAGGAGTTTGTCTCCCCTTGGTCCAATCTAACGGAGTTTGTCTAGGGGTGTTCGTCCCTCTTGGGCGAATCTAAAGGAGTTCGTCTCCTCTTGGACAAATCTAATGGAGTTCGTTTCCTCATGGTCCAATTGTAGGAGTTCGTCTCCTCTTGGACCAATCTAGGGGAGTTCGTCCCTCTTAGGCGAATCTAAAGGAGTTCGTCTCCTCTTGGACCAATCTAGGGGAGTTCGTCCATCCTGGGCGAATCTAAAGGAGTTCGTCTCCTCCTGGACCAATCTAAGGGAGTTCATCTCCTCTGGGACCAATCTAGGGGTGTTCCTCTCCACTTGGGCGAATCTAAGGGATTTCGTCTCCTCTTGGACCAATGTAAAGGTGTTTGTCTCCTCAACGTCCATTCTAAAGGAGTTCGTCTCCTCGTGGACCAATCTTGGTGAGTTCGCCCCTCTTGGGCGAATCTAAAGGAGTTCGTGTGCCCTTCGACCAATCTAAGGGAGTTCCTCTCCTCTTGGACCAATGTAAAGGAGTTCGTCTCCTCTTGGTCAAATCTAAGGGAGTTCGTCCCCTCTTGGACCAATCTAAAGGAGTTCAACTCCTCTTGGACCAATCTAGGGGAGTTGGTCCCTCTTGGGCGAATCTAAAGGAGTTCGTCTCCGCTTGGACCAATCTAAGGGAGTTCGTCTCCTCTTGGACCAATGTAAAGGAGATCGTCTCCTCTTGGTCCAATCTAAAGGAGTTCGTCCCCTCTTGGGCCAATCTAAGGGAGTTCATCTCCTCTTGGACCAATCTAGGGGAGTTCGTCTCCTCTTGGGCGAATCTAAGGGTGTTCGTCTCCTCTTGGACCAATCTAGGGTGTTCGTCCATCTTGGGCGAGTCTAAAGGAGTTCGTCTCCTCTTGGACAAATGTAAAGGTGTTCGTCTCCTCTTGGTCGAATCTAAATTAGTTGGTCTCCTCTTGGACCAATGTTGGGGTGTTCGTCTCCTCTTGGACTATTCTAAGGGAGTTCGGGTCCTCTTGGACCAATGTAAAGGAGTTCGTCTCCTCTTGCTCCAAGCTGAAGAAGTTCGTCCACTCCTGGACCAATCTAAAGGAGTTCGTCTCCTCTTGGACCAATCTGGGGGAGTTTGTCTCCTCTTGGACCAATAAAAAAGGAGTTTGTCTCCCCTTGGTCCAATCTAAAGGAGTTCGTCTCCACTTGGACCAGTCTAGGGGAGTTCGTTCCTCTTGGGCGAATCAAAAGGAGTTCGTCTCCTCTTGGACCAATCTAATGGAGTTCGTTTCCTCTTGGAGCAATTAAAGGAGTTCGTCTTCTCTTCAACCAATCTAGGGGAGTTCGTCCCTCTTAGGCGAATCTAAAGGAGTTCGTCTCCTCATGGACCAATCTAGGGGAGTTCGTCCATCTTGGGCGAATCTAAAGGAGTTCATCTCCTCTTGGACCAATCTAAGGGAGTTCATCTCCTCTTGAACCAATCTAGGGGTGTTCGTCTCCTCTTGGGCGAATCTAAGAGAGTTCGTCTCCTCTCGGACCAATCTAGGGTGTTCGTCCATCTTGGGCGTTCGTCCATCTTGGGCGAGTCTAAAGGAGTTAGTCTCCTCTTGGACCAATCTAAGGGAGTTCGTCTCCTCTTGGTCCAATCTAAAGGAGTTCGTCTCCTCTTGGGCAAATGTAAAGGAGTTTGTCTCCTCTTGGTCGAATCTAAATTAGTTAGTTTCCTCTTGGACCAATGTTGGGCAGTTCGTCTCCTCTTGGACCATTCTAAGGGAGTTCGTCTCCTCTTGGACCAATGTAAAGGAATTCGTCTCCTTTTGCTCCAAGCTGAAGGAGTTCGTCCCCTCCTGGACCAATCTAAAGGAGTTCGTCTCCTCTTGGACCAATCTGGGAGAGTTTGTCTCCCCTTGGTCCAATCTAAAGGAGTTCGCCTCCACTTGGACCAAGCTAGTGGAGTTCGTCCCTCTTGGACGAATGTAAGGGAGTTCATCACCTCTTGCTCCAAGCTGAAGGAGTTCGTCCCCTCTTGGACCAATCTAAAGGAGTTCGTCTCCTCTCGGACCAATCTGGGGGAGTTTGTCTTGCCTTGGACAAATAAAAAAGGAGTTTGTCTCCCCTTGGTCCAATCTAACGGAGTTCGTCTCCACTTGGACCAATCTAGGGGAGTTCGTCCCTCTTGGGCGAATCTAAAGGAGTTCATCTCCTCTTGGACCAATCTAATGGAGTTCGTTTCCTCTTGGTCCAATTAAAGGAGTTCGTCTCCTCTTGGACCAATCTAGGGGAGTTCGTCCCTCTTAGGCAAATCTAAAGGAGTTCGTCTCCTCTTAGGCCAATCATGGGGAGTTCGTCCATCCTGGGCGAATCTAAAGGAGTTCATCTCCTCTTGGACCAATCTAAGGGAGTTCATCTCCTCTTGGACCAATCTAGGGGTGTTCGTCTCCTCTTGGGCGAATCTAAGGGATTTTGTCTCCTCTTGGACCAATGTAAAGGTGTTTGTCTCCTTGTCGTCCATTCTAAAGGAGTTCGTCTCCTCATGGACCAATCTTGGGGAGTTCGCCCCTCTTGGGCGAATCTAAAGGAGTTCGTGTGCCCTTCAACCAATCTAAGGGAGTTCCTCTCCCCTTGACCAATGTAATGGAGTTCGTCTCCTCTTGGTCCAATTTAAGGGAGTTCGTCCCCTCTTGGACCAATCTAAAGGAGTTCAACTCCTCTTGGACCAATCTAGGGGAGTTGGTCCCTCTTGGGCGAATCTAAAGGAGTTCGTCTCCGCTTGGACCAATCTAAGGGAGTTCGTCTCCTCTTGGTTCAATGTAAAGGAGATCGTCTCCTCTTGGTCCAATCTAAGGGAGTTCGTCCCCTCTTGGACCAATCTAAAGGAGTTCAACTCCTCTTGGACCAATCTAGGGGAGTTGGTCCCTCTTGGGCGAATCTAAAGGAGTTCGTCTCCGCTTGGACCAATCTAGAGGAGTTCGTCTCCTCTTGGACCAATGTAAAGGAGTTCGTCTCCTCTTGGGCCAATCTAAAGAAGTTCGTCTCCTCCTAGACCAATCTAGGCGAGTTCGTCCGATCTTGGACCAATGTAATGGAGTTCGTCACATCTTGGTCTAATCTAAAGGAGTTCATCTCCTCATGGACCAATCTACGGGAGTTTGTCCGTCTTAGGCGAATCTAAAGAAGTTTGTCTCCTCTTGGACCATTCAAAGGGAGTTCGTCTCCTCTTGGACTAATGTAAAGGCGTTTGTCTCCTCGTGGTCCAATCTGAAGGAGTTTGTCTCCTCTTGGACCAATCTTGGGGAGTTCGTCCCTCTTGGGCGAATCGAAAGGAGTTCGTGTCCTCTTGGACCAATTCTAGGGGGTTCGTCTCCTCTTGGACCAATGTAAAGGAGTTCGTCTCCTCTTGGACTATTGTAAAGACGTTTGTCTCCTCGTGGTCCAATCTGAAGGAGTTTGTCTCCTCTTGGACCAATCTTGGGGAGTTCGTCCCTCTTGGGCGAATCGAAAGGAGTTCGTGTCCTCTTGGACCAATTCTAGGGGGTTCGTCTCCTCTTGGACCAATGTAAAGGAGTTTGTCTCCTCTTGGACAAATCTTGGGGAGTTCGTCCTTCTTGGGCGAATCGAAAGGAGTTCGTGTCCTCTTGGAACAATCCTAGGGGGTTCGTCTCCTCTTGGACCAATGTAAAGGAGTTTACCTCCTCTTGGTCCAAACTAAAGGAGCTCGTCCCCTCTTGGACCAATTTAGAGGAGTTCAACTCCTCTTGGACCAATCTAGGGAGTTCGTCCCTCTTGGGCGAATCCAAAGGAGTTCCTCTAATCAAGGACCAATCTAAGGGAGTTCGTCTCCTCTTGGACCAACAATGTAATGGAGCTGGTCTCGTCTTGATCCAATCTAAAGGAGTTCGTCTCCACTTGGACCAATGTAAAGGAGTTCATCCCTCTTGGGCGAATCCAAAGGAGTTCGTCTCCTCTTAGACCAATCTAATAGAGTTCGTCTCCTCTTGGTCCAATTAAACTAGTTCGTCACCTCTAGGACAATCTAGGGGAGTTCATCCCTCTTAGGCGAATCTAAAGGTGTTCGTCTCCTCTTGGACCAATCTGAAGGAGTTCGTCTCCTCTTGGATCAATCTGAAGGATTTCGTCCCCTCTTGGACCAATCTAAAGGAGTTCGTCTCCTCTTGGACCAATCTAGGGGAGTTTGTCCCTCATGGGCGAATCCAAAGGATTTCGTCTCCTATTGGACCAATCTAAGGGAGTTCGTTTCCTCTTGGACCCATGTAAAGGAGTTCGTCTACAGTTGGTCCAATCTAAAGGAGTTTGTCTCCTCTTTGACCAATCATGGGGAGTTCGTCCCTCTTGGGCGAATCTAAAGGAGTTCGTCTCCTCTTGGACCAATCTAGGGGAGTTTTTCCCTCATAGGCGAAAACAATGGAGTTCATCTCCTCTTGGACCAATCTAAGGGAGTTCGTCTCCTCTTCGACCAACGTAATCGAGTTCGTCTCCTCTTGGTCCAATCTAAAGCAGTTTGTCTCCTCTTGGACCAATCTTGGGCAGCTCGTCCCTCTTGGGCGAATCTAAAGGAGTTTGTCT
This sequence comes from Melaleuca quinquenervia, assembly GCA_030064385.1. NCBI lineage: Eukaryota > Viridiplantae > Streptophyta > Magnoliopsida > Myrtales > Myrtaceae > Melaleuca > Melaleuca quinquenervia. Next base: position 117,240 of record JAPVXF010000039.1, read on the forward strand.
CCTCTTGGACCAATCAAAGGGAATTCGTCTCCTCTTGGTCCAATCTAAAGGAGTTCATCCCCTCTTGGACCAATCTAAAGGAGTTCGTCTCCTCTTGGACCAATCATGGGGAGTTTGTCTCCTCTTGGACCATTCTTAGGGAGTTCGTCTCCTCTTGGACCAATGTAATGGAGTTCGTCTCCTCTTGCTCCAAGCTGAAGGAGTTCGTCCCATCTTGGACCAATCTAAAGGAGTTCGTCTCCTCTTGGACCTATCTGGGGGAGTTTGTCTCCTCTTGGACCAATAAAAAAGGAGTTTGTCACCCCTTGGTCCAATCTAAAGGTGTTCGTCTCCACTTGGACCAATCTATGGGAGTTCGTCCCTCTCGGACGAATCTAAAGGAATTCGTCTCCACTTGGACCAATCTAATGGAGTTCGTTTCCTCTTGGTCCAATTAAAGGAGTTCGTCTTCTCTTGGACCAATCTAGGGGAGTTCGTCCCTCTTAGGCGAATCAAAAGGAGTTCATTTTCTCTTGGACCAATGTTGGGCAGTTCGTCTCCTCTTGGACCATTCTAAGGGATTCGTCTCCTCTTGGACCAATGTAAGGGAGTTCGTCTCCTCTTACTCCAAGCTGAAGGAGTTCGTCCCCTCTTGGACCAATCTAAAGGAGTTCGTCTCCTCTTGGACCAATCTGGGGGAGTTTGTCTTGCCTTGGACAAATAAAAAAGGAGTTTGTCTCCCCTTGGTCCAATCTAAAGGAGTTCGTCTCCACTTGGACCAATCTAGGGGAGTTTGTCCATCCTTGGCGAATCTAAAGGAAATCGTCTCCTCTTGGACCAATCTAAGGGAGTTCATCTCCTCTTGGACCAATCTAGGGGTGTTCGTCTCCTCTTGGGCGAATCTAAGGGTGTTCGTCTCCTCTTGGACCAATCTAGGGTGTTCGTCCATCTTGGGCGAGTCTAAAGGAGTTCGTCTCCTCTTGGACAAATGTAAAGGAGTTCGTCTCCTCTTGGTCGAATCTAAATTCATTGGTCTCCTCTTTGACCAATGTTGGGGAGTTCGTCTCCTCTTGGACCATTCTAAGGGAGTTCGTCTCCTCTTGGACCAATGTAAAGGAGTTCGTCTCCTTTTGGTCCAAGCTGAAGGAGTTCGTCCCCTCCTGGACCAATCTAAAGGAGTTCGTCTCCTCTTGGACCAATCTGGGAGAGTTTCTCTCCCCTTGGTCCAATCTAAAGGAGTTCGCCTCCACTTGGACCAAGCTAGTGGAGTTCGTCCCTCTTGGGCGAATCTAAAGGAGTTCGTCTCCTCTTGGACCAATGTAATGGAGTTCGTTTCCTCTTGGTGCAATTAAAGGAGTTCGTCTTCTCTTCGACCAATCTAGGGGAGTTCGTCCCTCTTAGGCGAATCTAAAGGAGTTCGTCTCCTCATGGACCAATCTAGGGGAGTTCGTCCATCCTGGGCGAATCTAAAGGAGTTCGTCTCCTCTTGGACCAATCTAAGGGAGTTCATCTCCTCTTGGACCAATCTAGGGGTGTTCGTCTCCTCTTGGGAGAATCTAAGAGAGTTCATCTCTTCTTGGACCAATCTAGGGTGTTTTTCCAACTTGGGCGTTCGTCCATCTTGGGCGAGTCTAAAGGAGTTAGTCTCCTCCTGAACCAATCTAAGGGAGTTCGTCTCCTCTTGGACAGATGTAAAGGAGTTCGTCTCCTCTTGGTCGAATCTAAATTAGTTAGTTTCCTCTTGGACCAATGTTGGGCAGTTCGTCTCCTCTTGGACCATTCTAAGGGATTCGTCTCCTCTTGGACCAATGTAAGGGAGTTCGTCTCCTCATGCTCCAAGCTGAAGGAGTTCGTCCCCGCTTGGACCAATCTAAAGGAGTTCGTCTCCTCTTGGACCATTCTGGGGGAGTTTGTCTTGTCATGGACAAATAAAAAAGGTGTTTGTCTCACCTTGGTCCAATCTAAAGGAGTTCGTCTCCACTTGGACCAATCTATGGGAGTTCGTCCCTCTTGGGCGAATCTAAAGGAGTTCGTCTCCTCTTGGACCAATCTAATGGAGTTCGTTTCCTCTTGGTCCAATTAAAGGAGTTCGTCTCCTCTTGGGCCAATATAGGGGAGTTCGTCCATCCTGGGCGAATCTAAAGGAGTTCGTCTCCTCTTGGACCAATCTAAGGGAGTTCATCTCCTCTTGGACCAATCTAGGGGTGTTCGTCTCCTCTTGGGCGAATCTAAGAGAGTTCGTCTCTTCTTGGACCAATCTAGGGTGTTCGTCCATCTTGGGCGTTCGTCCATCTTGGGCGAGTCTAAAGGAGTTAGTCTCCTCTTGGACCAATCTAAGGGAGTTCGTCTCCTCTTGGACAAATGTAAAGGAGTTCGTCTCCTCTTAGTCGAATCTAAATTAGTTAGTTTCCTCTTGGACCAATGTTGGGCAGTTCGTCTCCTCTTGGACCATTCTAAGGGATTCGTCTCCTCTTGGACCAATGTAAGGGAGTTCGTCTCCTCTTGCTCCAAGCTGAAGGAGTTCGTCCCCTCTTGGACCAATCTAAAGGAGTTCGTCTCCTCTTCGACCAATCTGGGGGAGTTTGTCTTGTCATGGACAAATAAAAAAGGTGTTTGTCTCCCCTTGGTCCAATCTAAAGGAGTTCGTCTCCACTTGGACCAATCTAGGGGAGTTCGTCCCTCTTGGGCGAATCTAAAGGAGTTCGTCTCCACTTGGACCAATCTAATGGAGTTCGTTTCCTCTTGGTGCAATTAAAGGAGTTCGTCTCCTCTTGGACCAATCTAAGGGAGTTCATCTCCTCTTGGACCAATCTAGGGGTGTTCGTCTCCTCTTGGGAGAATCTAAGAGAGTTCATCTCTTCTTGGACCAATCTAGGGTGTTTTTCCAACTTGGGCGTTCGTCCATCTTGGGCGAGTCTAAAGGAGTTAGTCTCCTCCTGAACCAATCTAAGGGAGTTCGTCTCCTCTTGGACAGATGTAAAGGAGTTCGTCTCCTCTTGGTCGAATCTAAATTAGTTAGTTTCCTCTTGGACCAATGTTGGGCAGTTCGTCTCCTCTTGGACCATTCTAAGGGATTCGTCTCCTCTTGGACCAATGTAAGGGAGTTCGTCTCCTCTTGCTCCAAGCTGAAGGAGTTCGTCCCTTCTTGGACCAATCTAAAGGAGTTCGTCTCCTCTTCGACCAATCTGGGGGAGTTTGTCTTGTCATGGACAAATAAAAAAGGTGTTTGTCTCCCCTTGGTCCAATCTAAAGGAGTTCGTCTCCACTTGGACCAATCTAGGGGAGTTCGTCCCTCTTGGGCGAATCTAAAGGAGTTCGTCTCCACTTGGACCAATCTAATGGAGTTCGTTTCCTCTTGGTGCAATTAAACGAGTTCGTCTTCTCTTCGACCAATCTAGGGGAGTTCGTCCCTCTTAGGCGAATCTAAAGGAGTTTGTCTGCTCATGGACCAATCTTGGGGAGTTCGTCCATCCTGGGCGAATCTAAAGGAGTTCGTCTCCTCTTGGACCAATCTAAGGGAGTTCATCTCCTCTTGGACCAATCTAGGGGTGTTCGTCTCCTCTTGGGCGAATCTAAGAGAGTTCATCTCTTCTTGGACCAATCTAGGGTGTTCGTCCATCTTGGGTGTTCGTCCATCTTGGGCGAGTGTAAAGGAGTTAGTCTCCTCTTGGACCAATCTAAGGGAGTTCGTCTCCTCTTGGACGGATGTAAAGGAGTTCGTCTCCTCTTGGTCGAATCTAAATTAGTTAGTTTCCTCTTGGACCAATGTTGGGCAGTTCGTCTCCTCTTGGACCATTCTAAGGGATTCGTCTCCTCTAAGACCAATGTAAGGGAGTTCGTCTCCTCTTGCTCCAAGCTGAAGGAGTTCGTCCCCGCTTGGACCAATCTAAAGGAGTTCGTCTCCTCTTGGACCAATCTGGGGGAGTTTGTCTTGTCATGGACAAATAAAAAAGGTGTTTGTCTCCCCTTGGTCCAATCTAAAGGAGTTCGTCTCCACTTGGATTAATCTAGCGGAGTTCGTCCGTCTTGGGCGAATCTAAAGGAGTTCGTCTCCTCTTGGACCAATCTAATGGAGTTCGTTTCCTCTTGGTCCAATTAAAGGAGTTCGTCTCCTCTTGGACCAATCTAGGGGAGTTCGTCCCTCTTTGGCAAATCTAAAGGAGTTCGCCTCCTCTTGGGCCAATATAGGGGAGTTCGTCCATCCTGGGCGAATCTAAAGGAGTTTGTCTCCCCCTGGTCCAATCTAACGGAGTTCGTCTCCACTTGGACCAATCTAGGGGAGTTCGTCCCTCTTGGGCGAATCTAAAGGAGTTCATCTCCTCTTGGACCAATCTAGGGGTGTTCGTCTCCTCTTGGGCGAATCTAAGAGAGTTCGTCTCTTCTTGGACCAATCTAGGGTGTTCGTCCATCTTGGGCGTTCGTCCATCTTGGGTGAGTGTAAAGGAGTTAGTCTCCTCTTGGACCAATCTAAGGGAGTTCGTCTCTCCTTGGACAAATGTAAAGGAGTTCGTCTCCTCTTGGTCGAATCTAAATTAGTTAGTTTCCTCTTGGACCAATGTTGGGCAGTTCGTCTCCTCTTGGACCATTCTAAGGGATTCGTCTCCTCTTGGACCAATGTAAGGGAGTTCGTCTCCTCTTGCTCCAAGCTGAAGGAGTTCGTCCCCTCTTGGACCAATCTGAAGGAGTTCGTCTCCTCTTCGACCAATCTGGGGGAGTTTGTCTTGTCATGGACAAATAAAAAAGGTGTTTGTCTCCCCTTGGTCCAATCTAAAGGAGTTCGTCTCCACTTGGACCAATCTAGGGGAGTTCGTCCCTCTTGGGCGAATCTAAAGGAGTTCGTCTCCTCTTGGACCAATCTAATGGAGTTCGTTTCCTCTTGGTCCAATTAAAGGAGTTCGTCTCCACTTGGACCAATCTAGGGGAGTTCGTCCCTCTTAGGCAAATCTAAAGGAGTTCGTCTCCTCTTGGGCCAATATAGGGGAGTTCGTCCATCCTGGGCGAATCTAAAGGAGTTCGTCTCCTCTTGGACCAATCTAAGGGAGTTCATCTCCTCTTGGACCAATCTAGGAGTATTCGTCACCTCTTGGGCGAATCTAAGGGATTTCGTCTCCTCTTGGACCAATGTAAAGGTGTTTGTCTCCTCGTCGTCCTTTCTAAAGGAGTTCGTCTCCTCATGGACAAATCTTGGCGAGTTCGCCCCTCTTGGGCGAATCTAAAGGAGTTCGTGTGCCCTTCGACCAATCTAAGGGAGTTCCTCTCCACTTGGACCAATGTAAAGGAGTTCGTCACCTCTTGGTCCAATCTAGGGGAGTTCGTCCCTCTTAGGCAAATCTAAAGGAGTTCGTCTCCTCTTAGGCCAATCTAGGGGAGTTCGTCCATCCTGGGCGAATCTAAAGGAGTTCATCTCCTCTTGGACCAATCTAAGGGAGTTCATCTCCTCTTGGACCAATCTAGGGGAGTTTGTCTCCTCTTGGACCAATAAAAAAGGAGTTTGTCTCCCCTTGGTCCAATCTAAAGGAGTTCGTCTCCACTTGGACCAATCTAGTGGAGTTCGTCCCTCTTGGGCGAATCTAAAGGAGTTCGTCTCCTCTTGGACCAATGTAGTGAAGTTCGTTTCCTCTTGGTGCAATTAAAGGAGTTCGTCTTCTCTTCGACCAATCTAGGGGAGTTCGTCCCTCTTAGGCGAATCTAAAGGAGTTTGTCTCCTCATGGACCAATCTAGGGGAGTTCGTCCATCCTGGGCGAATCTAAAGGAGTTCGTCTCCTCTTGGACCAATCTAAGGGAGTTCATCTCCTCTTGGACCAATTTAGGGGTGTTCGTCTACTCTTGGGCGAATCTAAGAGAGTTCGTCTCTTCTTGGACCAATCTAGGGTGTTCGTCCATCTTGGGCGAGTCTAAAGGAGTTAGTCTCCTCTTGGACCAATCTAAGGGAGTTCGTCTCCTGTTGGTCCAATCTAAAGGAGTTCGTCTCCTCTTGGACAAATGTAAAGGAGTTCGTCTCCTCTTGGTCGAATCTAAATAAGTTAGTTTCCTCTTGGACCAATGTAAGGGAGTTCGTGTCCTCTTGCTCCAAGCTGAAGGAGTTCGTCCCCTCTTGGACCAATCTAAAGGAGTTCGTCTCCTCTTCGACCAATCTGGGGAAGTTTGTCTTGTCATGGACAAATAAAAAAGGTGTTTGTCTCCCCTTGGTCCAATCTAAAGGAGTTCGTCTCCACATGGACCAATCTAGGGGAGTTTGTCCCTCCTGGGCGAATCTAAAGGAGTTCGTCTCCTCTTGGACCAATCTAATGGAGTTCGTTTCCTCTTGGTCCAATTAAAGGAGTTCGTCTCCTCTTGGACCAATCTGCAGCAGTTCGTCCCTCTTAGGCAAATCTAAAGGAGTTCGTCTCCTCTTGGGCCAATATAGGGGAGTTCGTCCATCCTGGGCAAATCTAAAGGAGTTCGTCTCCTCTTGGACTAATCTAAGGGAGTTCATCTCCTCTTGGACCAATCTAGGGGTATTCGTCACCTCTTGGGCGAATCTAAGGGATTTCGTCTCCTCTTGGACCAATGTAAAGGTGTTTGTCTCCTCGTCGTCCATTCTAAAGGAGTTCGTCTCCTCATGGACCAATCTTGGCGAGTTCGCCGCTCTTGGGCGAATCTAAAGGAGTTCGTGTGCCCTTCGACCAATCTAAGGGAGTTCCTCTCCTCTTGGACCAATGTAAAGGAGTTCGTCTCCTCTTGGTCCAATCTAGGGGAGTTCGTCCCTCTTAGGCAAATCTAAAGGAGTTCGTCTCCTCTTAGGCCAATCTAGGGGAGTTCGTCCATCCTGGGCGAATCTAAAGGAGTTCATCTCCTCTTGGACCAATCTAAGGGAGTTCAACTACTCTTGGACCAATCTAGGAGTGTTCGTCTCCTCTTGGGCGAATCTAAGGGATTTTGTCTCCTCTTGGACCAATGTAAAGGTGTTTGTCTCCTCGTCGTCCATTCTAAAGGAGTTCGTCTCCTCATGGACCAATCTTGGGGAGTTCGCCCCTCTTGGGCGAATCTAAAGGAGTTCGTGTGCCCTTCGACCAATCTAAGGGAGTTCCTCTCCTCTTGGACCAATGTAATGGAGTTCGTCTCCTCTTGGTACAATCTAAAGGAGTTCGTCCCCTCTTGGACCAATCTAAAGGAGTTCAACTCCTCTTGGACCAATCTAGGGGAGTTGGTCCCTCTTGGGCGAATCTAAAGGAGTTCGTCTCCGCTTGGACCAATCTAAGGGAGTTCGTCTCCTCTTGGACCAATGTAAAGGAGATCGTCTCCTCTTGGTCCAATCTAAGGGAGTTCGTCCCCTCTTGGGCCAATCTAAAGAAGTTCGTCTCCTCCTGGACCAATCTAGGCGAGTTCGTCCGATCTTGGACCAATGTAACGGAGTTCGTCACATCTTGGTCTAATCTAAAGGAGTTCGTCTCCTCATGGACCAATCTACGGGAGTTTGTCCGTCTTAGGCGAATCTAAAGAAGTTCGTCTCCTCTTGGACCATTCAAAGGGAGTTCGTCTCCTCTTGGACTAATGTAAAGACGTTTGTCTCCTCGTGGTCCAATCTGAAGGAGTTTGTCTCCTCTTGGACCAATCTTGGGGAGTTCGTCCCTCTTGGGTGAATCGAAAGGAGTTCGTGTCCTCTTGGACCAATTCTAAGGGGTCGTCTCCTCTTGGACCAATGTAAAGGAGTTTGTCTCCTCTTGGACAAATCTTGGGGAGTTCGTCCTTCTTGGGCGAATCGAAAGGAGTTCGTGTCCTCTTGGACCAATCCTAGGGGG